>DWUN01000150.1:0-28921 GCA_018249975.1 Passova gellias
ATCTGGCCAGGAGTCCCACAGACCCCCGGCAGCCCCAGCCGGGACATGCATAAAGCATTTCCCAACGTAATAAAAAAAAAAAAAAAAAAAAAAAAATGTATATAACACGATCATTAATGAATTGGCTATACAGATATGATTTATTTAAATCTCATATACCTAGTGTAGTTAGATAACTTTATTATTAGATTAATCAGACTGACTCCGTGGTCGAGTGGCTAGAGACCCTGACTGCAAAACCGAAGGTCGTGGGTTCGATTCCCGCCCAGAACAAACATTTATATAATACGCACATTTGTTAGTTCTGTGTCTGGACGTAATTAAACTATATACATATATAAGTACCTACCCCTTCGGGGATAACAGCCGTGATGTTACGTTTTTTTTTTTTTTTTTACATATATAAGTTTTATATCGTATGTATATATGTATGTTTATCAGCTGTCCGGTTACCATAACACAAGCATTAATTTGCCTAATTTGGAATCAAATACCCGTGTGTGGAATTGTCCTCGGTTATTATTATTATTATGATTCAATTTTGTTACCTACTGTGTTACTGACTTTGAAAATCAAGTTGCAAATTGTTAATAAACGCTGTCAGCCAGTTGAACGCGTTGCTAAATCACTTTACTCATACGCTTCATATTTTGTCCACGCGATCACTGAGATGTAGATGCCGCTAGATATAATATTTTAAACTTAATGCTTATAGCCACATAGTTTTCGCTGACACTTTGATCTAAAAAACGTGTGACTGTGGGTATATTGGTATCAGCATAGCTATAAAGATACCAAACTACAATCAGTTATTAGGCCAATAAAGCATATTTACATATAACTTATGTACGAGTATTTACTATGATGTGTAATGAATTACCTTCTCGTTTAATAATTAACATAGTCTTTCAACAGCGAAATAAATAATACAGTTAGGATTTGGAAGAGTTCTTTTAGTTCTTTAGTTGGTTGGTTGCAATATTAGACATTTTTTTTGGTATATTAAGATTAATTATATATAGGTACTTTTCATTCCTCGCGCGAAGCTAACGGCTAGTGTCAATTGTGTGAGATAATACGATACTGTAATGAGCTACACGTATTGTAGAATACAATTGTAATGTAAAATCGGATCATTTACACTCGTATTGCAATACGATCTTCTCACTTCTATCCTACAACAACAACAACAACATACCATCACACCAGGTCCCTAGCGGGGTAGGCAGAAGGCATTAGTGCTTTTTGCCTACCCCCACTTCTATCCTATAGATATACTCGTTAAACTACAAATAAAATTAAGTGAGACGTCAGTGTAACTTAACTAAATAAAATGTTTTAATTGGTTGTTCGACTTTCATACGTTTTATTAACATAGCGTTAAATAATAATTAATATAGAATTAATGGTGTTAAATGATCACAATTTTACGTGTATTTACCTGTATTTCTATATTGAAATCCCTTCTTTGATTGGAGTTAATGTAATTGTTTTCAGTCTCGTTGTGGAGTGACAAACTGGATTCATGATTGTGCCCATTGTTTCACCGGTCGGTGCATCCGGTCAATTTGTTCCATTGTTACAAAATACATACCTCCATTGTAATTCGGAAACGTGAGTGAATTTATCCGAAATAATGTATGACTTTTAGATCATATGCGCGTAAATATTGTACCGCTACAAAAACACTTTGGACAGCGATGCATGCTACACATTCTAACTTCACAAAACGAATACTAACAAAGGCGGGTATCGTAGACGTCTCGCTCGTTTATAATATTCCTATGCCTCGTATCCTTATTATCTTTACATAAAAGACAAATTACTAACGCACGGTGACTACGTTCGAAATTAATATTAGTATGAAAACTTTTCTGGTGTAGAAACTGGTATACTAATTACAGTTTTCCTTCATAAAAATCACAAGCCCGACATTAATTATGGGAGTATGTGCAATGTTACTCAATTCTTTCAAACTGATCCACCGAAAATTTATATTTTCATAATAAGACTAAAATACAGAACCGACGAATAAAATGTAATATGCATTATTTATTTTGCCATAATATGTGTTATGTAGCTCATAACCTTGTTTTTGTTAAGGGATGGAATGCATATGAACTTTTGAGGCTATCACAATACATCAATACTTACATTTACTATTAGTGAACTGCTTTCAAAGTGTATCTACGTCATAAAAACTTTTTCGAAATGTTAATGGCAATTTCTAAAAAGCATTTTTCGAACAAAACATAGAATAATATTTTCTACCTGCAACAATAATATTTTCAATAGTTCGGCTTCCAAACAGTGAATTAAAAGTCAAATAAAGAAGTTCTTCTATTTTTAAAATATAATAGGCTCAATTTATATACGTATGCATACTAAATCTGATGTCACCACGGTGATAGTTGATGTCCTTTACTAGAAAATGAGAACTCACCAAGGCCGTAACTTTCACAATGAAACAGAAATATAAAATCGAACCCATCAGAATTAACAATAAAAAAGTTATCAACTATCAATTTATTTTTATATCATATTATTTATTTTAATTACACTTAACTGGAAAGATAAATTGTATTCACTCTGCAAAGGATTCCGTTAAGTCAACTATTTATTACGACTCACTTTAAATGTAATTAAACTGCAGAAATCAGAAGGTTTTAATAAGGCAAGACAAGACGAGGTATATTAAATATACTCGTATAATTAAATTAATACATTCAATGTACACACTCCGGTCGCACTGTACTCGTAGCTGAACGTGCCGGAAATAGCAATTTTACATTACAGAGTTGGACAACGGTTTAATTAACATATAACTATATGTCACCCGTTAATCATTGCAACTGCAAATAAAACTATTTTATTCATTATCATGCAACAAATTTTTTAACTTGATGACTTACTGTTGTTTCGTGTGGTAATTGCGCTTGTTTTAACTTATACATATTATGTATTTGCATTCCTGTCGAAATTATGATAATTAATATAATAACAACTCATCACAACTTCGAATTGATGCAATATTTGTATACCCATATGACGAAACATAGGAAACTTATAACAAGTGACTGACGAATTTATAAGACTGAAAAAAAAATACCGTATTAGTCTATAGTTTGAGGTACTTCATGAAAGTACTTTAAAATATCTAAATGCATTATTTTTCTACTGAATCTTTATATCCTTATAGTAAAATACATTGTGTGTTAGCTGACATGACGTTTGGCACTATCCTCGAACGGTCCCGTCTTAAATCTTTTTCAAAGAAATGTGTGTACAATTTTTCTATAAGTCCTTTCTTTGAACAGGAACGTAGTCAGTAAGTATATGAAGATTCAGTTGAGTTCATATTATCATGAATCAAAAATGTATTATACATTTTTGTCGAAGAAAGAACACCAGATTATAAATGTACATATATTATACCTCACTATATTAGCCAACAATTCCTTATAATATTTTATACTGTCTTCATTTGGATTTTCTATCATTTTCATATTCAAAGAAATACAATTCACATATTTATAATTCAAAGATTGCGTGCAATGAATGTGGAAGTACGTGTGGGTGACTTAGTGCTAAACTAACCTTTACGCAGACGCTGCCGTTTTAATTGCCGCTACACCAAATGCGGTGCAAGTACTAGTCACAGTTATGAAAGATGTTTCCATGAAGAAAGGCGTACAATTTAATCTGAACAACACCAAAGTGATGATATTTGATAGAGTTGACATGAGAACTACTGCAAGAGTAGTGGCAGTGGATATACAAGTACGAGTATACGATATATACACTGCTCGTTATATTATAGCTACAAATTTATTAAATAAAAGAATTTATAAGTTGTTTTAATAAGAACTAACAAGTACCTATTATTCAATTTTTTTGTGAATTATTCAAACTAACGGACATACATATGTAATGGTTGTTTTATTATAACCACCGTATTATTTTTTTATCTATTAATCCTGGATCGAAAACTTGGTGAATATAAAAAATATGCATTGAAGCGTGACATCAGGGATTTTTAAAACGTGAAATTATTGTATTAGTAAATCACGACCTTAATGAATGTCCTAGTTTTTACTGCGATGTACAATATATTTTTATTATTATTACACATTAATGAATATAATTCGGTATAAGGCGTGAATACGTTGATAAGTCCAAAAAATACTTTTTAAATAGCTTTCATTTTTAATCGTTTGGCTGAGCTCTATTTAGGTTTTTTGATATTACTTAAAATAAAATCTAATTTATTCAATCGCATGTGGCAGATATTGTAACTATATTAGCGAATTGTTGTATAAATTAAAAAAATAAATCGACTGCATATCATATTGTTTACTTATTTCCTGTCTAGTTATTTGTGACTTTTACTACAAAAATATATTTGATGTTTTTTTTTCAAGTTCTTTTCATGATTTTACGAGTACAGATTCCAAATTAAATGAGCCACTGAATTTTAATCTCGATGCATTATAAGGCGCGTGAACATACAGCAATTGCTATAAAGTACCCCAGTTCATTGCCAGTACGAGGTTACAATGTAATATCGCGTTATGTTGTGGTTGTTTTAACGGCTGAACTTTACGATATTAATACGTAAATTAAACTGAAATGAAAACCTTTTTACCGTAAAAACATTGTAATTTGCGGAAACAACAATTATATATGCGTCTAAATGACTATTATAATTTTGCGAGTACACCTGCTGCTTATGCGAGTACCTACGTAGATTAAAGTTACTGGGTAAGCAAGTTCAGTGTAATATAAAATTAACATTTTGACAAAAAAATAAAAACCGACTTTAAATACTAAATTATTCTAAAACAAATTAATATGCAACAAATAATTCAAGTTACAATTATTGTTATTCTTGGACTCGGTGTCAGCCAAGGTACGCCCTTCTTAGGGTAATGTTAAAAAACAATCTTGTGTTGTATGTTGTATTCTTGATTAGTACAATTTTCTTGATTCCGTTATCTGATCAGTTAGTTTTACAAGTAAATTTTTAACGATTTTTCACCATAACATACATAGAAATTCTGAACACTTAGTCGTAAATAAACTCGACGACATTACAAGAATAATGCATAGCCACCTTGACCTTGCACAGTGAAGGTCTGGGTTTATATTAGTTGTGTTGAGTGTATTTGCGCTCATAATGGCAGGTGGGATATTAAGGAGTACCTACGGTATCACAATCATTGAATATACTATTCTAACTAAAGATTTTATTTATTTATTTACACTTTATTGTAGCACCTAAAACTAGGATGTACAATGGCTGGCCTTAATGCCTGGTCGCATTCTCTATCTGTCAACCCAAGGTGAAGCAGCATTTGGTGGTAAGCTGAAAGAAGTGTATTTAAGGGTATAAATTAGTAAACATAAATAAGTAAATGTAATAAATATGGCGCACTTATATCTATCGCATAACAGCGGCCCTTAAATCGTGTGTTACACTCAAAGAATATGATATACTGGCGCATGCAGTTATGTATGGCACAGTCATGTATAATATATTGTCATTAAAAACTATAACAAAAGTTCAGGTAAAATATAATGGTTATTGAATAGAAAGCGAATTTCCGTTCCTTTAGTTTTCGTAGCGTAAGCATTTTGATCAAGATGCATGTAAAACTTAGGGTCAAGCATCGGGTCAGGGCGCCCCTAAGCCCCATTGAGCACGCATGAGATACTTACAAGGAGACATGTATTGACAGATACTAATTGTAAGTAGAGATACGTACAAATACAATGCGTAAAGTTCATTTTAAGGCTTAAAGATTTTTGTATTACAGTATATAAAGATTACACGTAGGTACATGTACATACCTACTATATCTAGTTACTTACATAAAAGCACGTAATCTTCTAATTGCCATTATTATTATGCCATTTTTCATTACTCACTACCCAAAAGAATACTGATGATAATGATTACCCATAAGAATGATACTTGAAATTAATCTGTGATTAAGTCTGTGAATAAGTTATTGTCTAATAGGCAATTATATTCTTTAATTTATTAGGTTTTAATAATACATTCGTCATCAAAGTTACATCACAGAACGCTACACCTTTACCAAGAGACTATGACACATAGGAATGAAAATATTTCTCCCTTAGTACGTTTGAGTGTTAATGGCTTACAACTTGTGTAAGCACTAGTCTCGTGCCACTCCAAGCCTGCCCCATGAAGCCCTTTGATTTACAATGCATCCTTACACGTGAACCCCTGCTTCTCATGTCCAGACCCCTCCTTACTAATCTGTAATCACTCCGCTGTAATTAAAAACGAAAAAATGTGTAAGGGGGAATTGTATTATAAAATTTCTATAGCTTGTTTTAAATTATATTATATTAATTTAACTGACAAAATTCTCACAAATCAATTACGTATTTGACCTATCTTAAAATTGTGTACAACATTTTTAATTTGATATAAGAGTAAACGTTTTTTTTGCTTTTGGATATTTAGTATCAACGTAACAGTCATTTTCCTCAAAGTTTTAATGTTCAGTATTTCCGCAGTATACGCTGACGTCTAAAATTTCACCAACATCATTAACGTCATTACTTAATCACATAACTGTGTCACGATTTAATCTGTTGATCCTGGCGTGATCAGAATTTAATTGAGCCGAGGAAATATAGGTACATATATGTTACATAAGTTAGAATATATCCGCTCAACAACACTTCGGCACCATGCCAGTTACCTTCCTAGTATTACATGTGATTATATAGGTTCAGTAAGCTTGTTACAGCCGCGGTGTAACTTTATTACCGCTGGCTAGGTTCCATGTTTTCCGATATGACCAAGATTAAATCATTGTTGCGTTTATATGAAACTCAAACCTTGCTGTTCCTATTGAGATATTACGTAATGTTTCATTGAGTGATCTAGAACTATGGTAAAATTCACACTTAATGATTTTCATACGAAATAATGTTAAGTAATTTTGTAAAATAGCTTTACTCCTTTATTAATATTAGTCCTTATACTATATGTATCCAGTGCTAATCGGAGTTACGAAATTACCAGTCACTTGTATGACAATGGACACAAAATCATATTACCCAGGTATACGAATATTGATATCACGTTCAACGCAATCTGTCCCCAAATCCAGTATAACAGTATTTGCCTCGGGTACCTCGTGTCCTGTGACATGCAAATCTTGGTGATAGTATTAAATCGAGTAGAGAGATATACACACACGAGCCGATCCTGGCAAATTGATGTAAGTAGCCCGGGGTATGAGGCACGAATGGACAACGTGCCTACAGCGAGATCATAGCGTGCTAATTCTATTGAAAACACCTTTGTCATGCAACTTTGATTGTCACAAACAAAACTGTTCATCACGTCTGCACATAGAGGTTGAGATAGCCACATGCAATAGCAATCAATACGAAGTATTCATGTTATATCTAAGATATTTAGACGGAATTAGACATTTTATAGATTAATGTTGTTGTAAATTGTATTTAATATGTATATTTATATCTGCTACAAAACAGAATGTCTTTCCGCTTTCACTTACTCGGTAATCTAATAAATCAGTCAGCGAGAGAAGTAATGCTCTAGTAAAAAACAGGATTATGAAAGGACTGTAGTAGCCCTATATAAAGTTGATTATAGATTTTTCATATTTACAATTATTTAAACCAATTTAAAGTCAATTTGTAAAGCTTGGCCCGTAAAATCGTCCCTAGACAAACTTACAAGTAGAATTCTTAAGAACAACGTTTAATTCCTTGCATAGAAAAACACGCATACCTGTATAAAAAAGTTCACACACGCAATTTGTTTTTTTTAAAATTTAGAACTACAAAATGGGAGATCCTTTATATGAAGTTCTCTTTTCTAGTTTTTTCCTAGAATTTACAGTGTAAATAGTAATTACCGTGTCAAGTCTGTGCAGCACACAAAAGTACTGCGTGTCGACGGAGACGCATGACCTGCTTGACAAAACTGTATGATTATTTGAATCCTGTTCTTTTTTAATAACATAATTACTTATATGCAGTGCAGTGCAGTGCAAAAGTCTGTCTTTTTCTACTTTATTAGTTAAGGGACACTCATAATGACTGTCCAGTGTATCGATAAACACTTTATTAAAAAGAGTACCGACATTTTTTTACCCCTATCCTTTATATCTCGGTCTACCGCACCTATGCTAATACCAGCGATAAATTGTATCAATATGACTTTGATGTTTATTAGTAAAATATTGTATTTAATTATGAAAAATTAGTTTTCAATTTGAATGCACAAAAACGTTAAAACAGTGTTATTTTTTTATTAGAAGCGTCTAATTCTATTAGTGAAGGTTCGCATATACATATGTAGTATAATAAGTATATCTTCAACTGTCTGAACTAATAAATTTTCCAATTTTCAAAATAGAGTTCCATAATACGAAATGTTTAATAAATATTGTTTTTACCTTGTTACAGATAACTTTTTCCAAGGTCTACGAACGCTGAAGCGGTCGAGTAGAAAAGTCCTGCTCTCCCAGCCAATTGAAACCCACTTACGAAACAGTAGCAGCTAGATATTGTAAGTTTAACAAAACCACGTTAAACCACCTAACAACTTTTCATTTAAACTATGCGGAAACATTCCTATGTTTGAAGGAAACAAACCAACAATTTCAACTTTAACCGCGGATGTTACCTACGTCATTGAAGGGAAGCGCCGATGCATAGCTTCACTCACATATGCATCTTGATAAATGCATGTATGTTTCATCACAAAGCAATAATGTATTAAAGTTTTAATTAGAAAAGCAGATTTTGGTTTTACCCTTACGATAGTATAAGGGTACCAGTATTCAAAAGTGAAAGTTGATAGTGATAATGAACAATCACCAGACCATGATTAAAGTATTACAAACGTAATCCATTTCTTACACCTCGTAAAATGTTATAGACTATAGGATATGAAGCTTCTGCTGCCTTTATTATTTAAAAAGGCTAAAAATATTCAATAATGTAATCATATCGCTCACAGCGGGTTGCTCGGCTCGCAAATATGTAACTAAGAAGATCTACAGTGGATCATATTAGCGAACACTTGTTCTCCTTAACTGGAACACGATCCACATAATATGTGCATTCCGTTTTATCCTAATTCATGACACTTGAGTAAGCACTTAGCATATTTACAGGTAATTAGACGGCATACCAAAATTAATAAGCCAGTAACCAGAGCAAATCGCTGCTGATTGGCTGCAAACTGAAGAGGAGCGGATGAATTTAACTACAAAGGGTGAGTTGACACAATCGCAAATATCTTTAGCGAGCTCCGCTACACGTGGTTATTTATTGTGTATTTTAGTCAATGAATGTGCATACTAACATAAAACTCTATTACAATGTGCGAACGAAAATAAAACAATTTAATGTCTATATTATCTATGTCGGGCGTTACTGCTACCCGTTTACAAAGAAATGGTAACTATTACATTCATAAATTTACAATATTTATAAATGCAATAGTTACCATTTTTATTGATAATCTGTTTCATATCTTTTCGCAGTCTTGACTGTTGACATTGATTTAATCAACATTTAACATTTCAATTTAACGATTGAATTTAACTTGGTTAATATCATTACAATCAAATCTCAATAAAAATAGGATTTAGGGTCTTCTCTCATAATGAGAAGAGTTAAAGCAATTGTCTAGTTCGCTAACCAAGCGCGTGTCGCTTAAGAAAACTTTATAATTTTATAACATACTCTAAGTTGTGAAGGTTTCCTCACCACTTTTACCTACAACTTTATAGCGAGTGACATTTAGTTTGGTAGAAAAAATAGTATAATTTAATGGCATTCAATAAAAACTACGCGTTAAATTCGCATCGATGTAAAATGACAATCGAGTTTGTCGGGTCGGTACGGCGTGACGTTACCGGCGGCCGGGTGTAGCGAGCTTTACAAGGTTTGTGTCGAGTCACTGCACTCTGTACCCCTCAGTAGGTTCCATGTAGACTTTACGTAGGTATACGTAGAGGCGCAGCCTTATTATGATTATTATTTTTAATATACATACATATAAAGATTGAAATTATATTAACAATAATTCTTATTTTTGCTCTTTGAGCAACTTACTCCATACGTAACACTTTAACCACTTTAACAACTTATTTAGTTAATTTCTGCCTATTAGCATTGGCAATAATAAAATGTTAGTTTCTTGTCAAATCAAATCAAATCAAATCGGAGACGTGGGGATGTCTCCGATTTGATTACTAACTAAGGTTACTTAAACAAGGCCCGGTAAAGATTACATTTAAGAACTGAAAAAAATTAGAAGAATTGAAAGAAATTTGGCAGAACCGTAGCCAATGAAAATCTTTAGTCTCTGCCTACCACTATGGAAAATAAGCGTGACTGTATATGTATGAAGCTGTTATTGTTACTATTTATTACAAAATTTGTCCGAATTTACATGTCGCTGTTAATAGTAATTTATCAAATAAGTCACTGCCTGGACTTTATCAAACTGGACTATATCTGGAATTTATCAAATAAGTCACTTAGGACATTAAAATGGCTACTTTAGTCAATTGTGGTCATCCGCAATATCCGCACATGTTACTAATTCATGTTACTGCGTCTGTTTTGAATAATCGGACAAATGCCGCAGGACATTTGGACAATATCCATTCGACTAAAAGATCCACTTGCATAATACGTATCTCTCTACGAGACATCCACAGCTCTCCGATCTCGCTGGTTGTCGTTGAAAAAATATAATGCCACACTATTACAATACTTTAAAATACCACGAAGTATTAAAATACCTTTACCCATAAAGATTCGTGTAAAATTAAGTACAATAACAATATC
This sequence comes from Passova gellias, assembly GCA_018249975.1. NCBI lineage: Eukaryota > Metazoa > Arthropoda > Insecta > Lepidoptera > Hesperiidae > Passova > Passova gellias. The sequence continues at coordinate 10,882 of DWUN01000150.1, forward strand.
ATTGAATTTTAGCATCCATTTGTATGATTTAAAAACGACAATGCCGATAAACACAATGTGATATTAAATTTCTACAGAACATTTAACTGTGACATTCATTTATATCATGCGGAAATAACCGACAAATCTGTAAATACATGTTAAATTTAATTTTTAATTAACACATTAACATAATACACAAATAGAGGCAGCGGCGTTGTATTGAAGTTTATTGAAAAGTATTATATGACTTTATACAATCGACCTATACAGAATAATCTTTAAAAAATATACAGTTATTGTATTACCGTACATAAATTTGTTAACTTACTAATTTTATTGCTATTGGGAAATCAAATAGAAAGTAGTCATATTAAAAAGCTGTGTACCTTATATCAATAATCTCTATTTCATTTATTAATAAATCAATTCATGCAAAATAATATTACAGCGACAAACATCAAACGCACGTCTTTCATAAAGATTGATTGCAACCTTTATGTCGTAGAGGCTCAGATGGAAGGGTCTCTGTCGGTAATTACACAGCTCTTACACACGATGCGTGCATTGCTTGCGAAGGCGGGAGGGTGATAGGTGAAAGCTATCCAACCAACATAAGGATGCCGCCAAAGCTTTGCGACGACACATTACTCCGCCTTACTTAACTACTTTCCTTTCATAATTCCTTTCTAAGAATACGCATCTTAAACAATATAATCAATATAACTCTATTTTATGTTAATTCGTACTTTTGTAACACCTATAACCATCTGACTAATAGAAGTAATACGTACACATTATTAACGAACGAATAAAAAAGATCAACATACAAAACTATAAATTGTAATATCAGTTATCAAAATAAAAACAAAATAGTGTAATTAAAGATGTCCACCCGTTGTCATTTGTTTTTTTATATTATGCATTACAATAGATGTTAAAACTTCATGTCAACATTGCAATAAAACAGTAAATAACGATAGTATTCTATAATCTACTGCCAGGTACTTTACCATGATTTTAATACCAATACGAACACAGGTTTTTTTCCACCCTTTTTTGCTCCGCAGTTAAGCTCGGGACTTTTCTCTTACATAAAAATATTTTAGGTGTGAGACGATTATCATTTATCAATGAAGGTAACAAGTAAATTAAAATCTTAATACGGTCAGTATGAATATTTAAAGTGTCAACCTCCGAAAGTTTCAAATTAAACTAGAGTTCCCATAAAATGTGGACCGAGCTTGTTCCACATATTCTGCTACGTCATCGAAAGAGAAAGGGCTTATATTAAATGAACTCTTTCACAAAATCCGTCTCAAACTTCAAGTTAATAACGTCATCTGCGTTCTTATTAAACAGGTTTTTTTTTCCTTCACATCAGCACTTTTGCTATAGAATGTCGTCAAATCCATCTTACAAAAGGGACGCTGCGGATCAGCTTCGGTATATTGTAAATCTTTTCGATTCATTTTTGTGCACAGAAATCATTTGAATGGAAATATTTTGCAATAGCGGTAGAGTCTTTTGTCTCTTTGGTTCCAAGTTCCAACTTCTGACGGGCCTCTTGGTGTAGTAGTGAAAAATCCTGAAAACTAAAGCGGAGGTCATGAGTTCGATTCCTACTCAGCACAAACGTTTGTGTGATGAGCACATTTATTTGTGCTGTGTGCAACAAAAATATCCATAAATAAATAGTAATATGTCTCCTTCCGTTTAAGGTGTCTCGTTCTTGAAGTTTATTACAGTTGATAATTCGATTGCTGTACTTCGGAATTCTGCTCAGTATAACTTAGGTCAATAGATGAAATGCTAAAGGCTATGTAATCGGAATATAAAATAGATATTAAATTTATCGACGTTCATATGTATGTTATTTAAAAAGACTATAACAGTCTTCATCAAAATACGACAAAATGGAACCACTACGTGATTAAAGTTCCCAGTAGGTACAAAAAAAATCAGAATGGAAAGGAACAGACTCCACTAAAACGCACGAACTCCTCGTTAATTCAATTAGAATAGTTATCAGAACATCTAAAAATGATTTACATTTTATACCTAGATTTTGTATCCATAAAATTGAATGGAATGAGAATTGCAGAGAAATAGAAATAACGATTTTCTCGTTATTAAGTAGAACAACATTTAAAAATGCGAGTACGGCAAAAATAGTTATTTGATTTTTTTTTCTATTTTACGATTTAAAAGCCGTACCTACTCCATGGCAGTTGCAAAAACTGGAAAAGATTTTTTTACTTTAAGAGCTGAACTTCCATTTCTCATCATGTAAATTATGGCGACAGATAATATAATCCCGCGGTTCAGTTACAAGTGGTATATTTCATTTCAGTTGCCGCTAAATCTGCAACGCAGTAACAAATAACTGAAACGCTACGATACCTATCGAATAACAATCTTCACTGTACGCTATACGCTTGCTATTTAAACTCTTGGTTATTACAAAAATTTGTATTTATTGATTTTTGGAATTCGATTTCTGTGCAAGGAAAAAAGTTTATCCGATATAAAAACCCATTTTCATTTCCATTTCACGCGAGGTCGTTTTATAAAACGTGTTAAAATAAACAACAAAATAGGGCATCGTAAAAGTAAGCGTTAAATAAACTGTTATAAGTAGCCTTTTCTCAGAGTCTATAAAGACAAGATCGAATAAAATAACAACATTCAAAACACATACACGGGGAATTGTTCTCTGCAATTAACGTTCTATGAAATTTTTAAATGTCATCATAATTATCTACATCGGGTAAACACAACGCCAAATCCGTTTAAACGTGGAACACTTGTTCTAAAGTACACATAGCGCCATCTATTGGCCAGGTACGTAATAAAGACGTAGAGTACATATGAAATGGAAAACAATTTAAAGCACAACAATGTATTTACTTTTAAGTTATTTTACATATACATACATATATATACACACAGATATATATTATTAATAATTAATATTATATAGCAGGTACGTACATTATTGGTCTAATATATAATGATGACAGTAATTAAATTATATTAAAATCAAATAAGTTCAAAGATTATATCAATCGCTATAAAGGGTAGGTTGTTTTTACTTTACGTGACGCAAACCTTAGTCGTAGACTGTAATAACTCAGGACGGATACTATTCTGAGCAATAAATTAAATTTCCGTAAATTTAGTTACCGTCAAATTATATCGATGCTACAATATAGTTTTTTCAATGCCCCATGTTCAAATTGAATGTATTCCATATGATTAGCGACATTCATATCAGCTGTATGAACATTTTACCTATAACGCGGGCTGGCACCCGCGTGTGGGTATTTAAAAAAATTCAGACTGGACTAGACTGGCACATTACAGTCACTGAAAAAAAATAAACCGGCCCCCCCAAGGATTCTACCTAATTACGCATCAATAAGAACGTATATTATGTTACTTGTATTTTAAATGAACTGTCATCAAAGATCTGTATGCCCTCTTGAGACTTTTCTATGATAATAAAACTAACATTTGTTATAGGATTTCCGGGAAACCTACGGTTTCCTCGAAATATTATAATAATTAACGGTGACTTTATTTTATTTACAGGAGCGCTGGCGATGAGTATGGATGAAGATGCAAAGCGAATATGCAAATATTTAAAAAGTAGGACCCATCTATATATTTATATGCCTCATATGTATTTATTTCTTGCAACAAAATACGACGTTATATAAAAAAATATAATTTATATCATAGAAATCGACATATTGGAGTTAACCAAGCGCCAACAACAATCTACATAATATATTTGGTTTTCATTTACTCTAACGTCTGCTTATGTACGAATACCTAGATAAAAATAAAAGGTTTTTTTGTAAGAAAATAATTTTCTCATAACTTATGTTACCTATTAATTTAAAAATTATGGAAAGTTAAAGCCTTAAGACTCGTATAATTATAAAAAAAGATAAAGGCGATATATTTCAATAAATATTATCATTTTCCATATTAATCATAATATGGGCATACCCAGTTTGATTTTAAATCTAACTGGTTAATAGTTTTAGTGCATAGAATGATTCAATTATTCAAAAGGTAATCGATGCCTCGGGTTGCCTGCTACATCAAAGTGAGTTCGAGCGTAACATGCTTTTCGTTAGTATAAAATAAAGTCAAGTGAGTTATGTCATTTTTTAATAGTTAACTAATTAATTTAATTAGTAAGTAAAAACAGAGATCAAAATGTCGTTTAATTTAAAAATTTAAATAGATGTAGTAATTATTGTAATTTATTTTACATTTAAAAATCACTAAACAAAAACAAAATAAAAAAGATACTAAAATAAAATTAAAAAGTTTATTGACAATACTTATTCCCTTTTCCCTGTTCTGACGCATATATACCTATAGGAAAAGTTTGCAAGATATTTTAACTTTATTGCATGCCAAACAACGACAGATTAAATGTGCCTTACAATATTAATCCAAATAAATACCATTTGGAAATTAAGTCTTAATTTGAATAGAAATCAGATTTTACCTGCACCTACACAGATCCGCTGACTTACTATTATGAAAAAAAACTATAGCATATTCTCCTTTTACAAAACAAAAATTGCTTAAGGAACAGGCGAGCTTGCGAAAGCAGTGCGACATGTTTTTCCATTAAAAGTAAACAAAATGAAGGTGATGATACCGATTGAAATGGCAACGATGTCCACGTCCAAGCATAACGACGATATGATTAGCAAGACGTCAGTACAGCTTTGCTTGCGAAGCGCCTGCGAATGCCATCTTACATCAACAATATGGTGAGTCTTTCAATTTTACTTTTTGTAACTGACGTTTTTTTCCCCCTTTATTCAAGTTACTATACAATATTCTAAAGTAATAAGAAACCCATATTTGCAGTCATCACAACTAAGAATGAAACAATCAGGCACAGCTTTTAACGGGTGTATTTTTTATGTCATTCTAAATAACAAACTTATTTTATGAAGGTAAAAGACCTATCGAGTTTCGAATTGCAGATCTAGTGTAATAACATTACAGATACATGCTTTATGTCTTTCTAGTAAGAAATAAATAAATAATGATGACTGTTTAGCTCATACATTTTAATTAAAACTTTTTTCGTATACTTCGTTCTCATTTTTTCAAATAAGTAAACATACTTACATGTGAAATATATTAAAATTGTAATAATTTTTTTATATGAATATAAACTTACTAAGAAATTCGTAAACTTTCGTTACTAACCCTCCATTTGTTTTTCAAAATATGTAAGTATATGGTTTGATATTTTGTATTTGGTATATAATCATAACATAATCGTAACATAGTTATCACTTTTGGTGATTTAAAAAGTAGGAGCAGCTATTTATCGCAGCGCTGCTTCACGTGCCCTGACGATCTGATGAACACAAGTCTCTGTTATTTCCCGCATAATTTACATAGAGATAGATCAGCGTCCCGCGGGCCGCGCACCAGTTGAATTTCTATTGTTTAGATTGGAAAACTAAGTGCATCGCGGACGACTTTCCTCTCACGTCATTATTAGATTACCGATTCCGTGATATATAACTATACTATATAACTCTTCCACGTACTCGTATCTCAGAATCATTAACTACATACTGTTTTAGTAAAGAACTGCGTATATTTTTTTTTAATTTAAAACTGAAACACCTTTACATTTCTCAGTTTTTGACCAAATTAAGCAAAAATGTACTAAAATGACGTGATAAAATTCTATCGAATTTTAAGGTAAGCCAAATGGGAGCTACAATTGGGGACATTAAATTTAAAAAGCAAAGTGCATCGATATTTGAATTGACAGATTAGTAAAGATTAATGAAACTTTAACTAAAAATAAAATGTAACATCGTGACTCACGGCATACGGCATACCTCATATTCATTTAATATCAGCCACATTAAAATAATTAATTGTTTAAGTGATAAATTGACTTATTTATTCGGTAAGAAAATGTTACCATTATTATTTTTTGTTGGATAGTAGAATAATAAATTTTTATCTTATATTGTTATTAACAAAAAGTTTTTTAATTTAAACGTTTACTTACTGTTTAATAAATATCAATAAATATACTAAACAGTAAATGATTGTTCAGCGCTTTAATCTAATCTAGTTAATCATTTAGTAGGAATTTCATTCAAAACATGGCAATTTCACATCATGAACTATAATACGTTGACCTTGACTGTTGACTGTTGTTTTTAAATGCTGTATTTATTAGAAAATATGATAATGAATAAATACGTATGAAAACTTATTTTTTATTTATCCTTTAATATTTACTCCTTTTATTATTAAATAATGAAATATTTAAATGTATATGAAGAGAGTGACTAATCTAAAAGAAACACGTCAAGTTTGCAAGGATAGAAATATTTGGCATTTGATGCTTTCCATTTATCGAGAATAATAATAATTATTAAAGTATTTTACTATATGTTTTTACTTGATTTCTACAAAAACTAAAGCAGGAATTGAAGTACTAGTTGCCAAAATTGTATGATCTCGCTACCTAGTTTATTGTAATCGTCGTTTGGGCAATTGAAGATATATTCAGTTTTGTTACATTACTCGTTTCTGCTTTTATTATTCTCTTTTTATCTCCACCTAATATCGAGCAAAGGCTTCACTTGTAGATTGCCTACTCCATAATAAAACGTGGCTTGACATCAAATATCTTGTAGATATGCATTAACCGAATGTTTTATCACCTTAAATGTTTGGCAGGAATTAATCAACGTAACATGTAGGGGAGATTGGTTTATTAATTAAAATAACGCTTTCGATTACGGCACAATCGCTGCATCTCAGCTTAGATGTCGATGGGGATGGAGAACAAATCGATTTCGTAATAGCACTGTGACCACCCGGCCCAGTGGAGATTGACTCATTTGCACTGCATTACATTACCGAGTGACAACGCCAGCCACTCTCATCATCCCTAATGCACACATACTATTTGTTGAATATCTTACTTAGAATTAATTATGGAGAGTGCGTGACAATTAACACTTTAAAATTGCTGACGTGTGATAGTAATTATTATTATACTATTTATAGAAGTAGGGGATTTTTACACAAGATTAAACAATACAAACAGATTAGAATACCATGTAAAATCGATAACGTAGTTAAAAGAAAATAAAATCAACATTGATTTATTTATCGTCATATACAAATAAAACATAGGTAGATACATATTATGTAAATACCTACTAGGTGCGTACCCACATATATAGTTGTTTAAAAGATTTAGTTAACAGCTTTTTAATAGTAACTCCGGTACATAAACCTATGTTAAATATAAAAATGTATTTTAAAGTAGTATTTTTATGAAATATGGAACTTTTAATGCAATTTTAAATTTACCAACTAATATCTGACATATTGAGAACCAGTATTATAAAACTTAACAGTAACCAAAACAGACATAATTTAACCTTACGGCTAATCTCACACCGTCGTGATATGTTAAGAGATACGGACCCTTCCGCGATACTAAGAGCAATACAATAAAACTACGTAATCACGTAATTTGCCGTAAGGACGCTCAAACTTTAATGTTTAAAACCGTTGCAAAATGATATGTGGCATAGTGAGTTTCCCCATAATAATATACGTTGAGTTACATAATAATGCAACGAATAAATGCTATTCAAAAACACGTAAATTATTCCCTTACACTGGTTATATAACATTAAGATAACAAGCATTTGTATCAAAATTTACTGTACACGTTGTAGGAAATTTTAATGATCGTATTGACCTGCTTATGAAATAATGAATTACATTGAAAAATTACAGAGCTACATTGAATATTGTGTATGCAATAATAAGTATCGAGATACTTTCTTTGCATTTTCATTGCTATTTTCTATGGACCACATAACCTATATTCGTTATAATTGTAAAATTTAAAGAATATCATAACATTCAAAGGTGATAATGACAACATAATATTTACCGTTTGCATTTAATATTGTGGGTATGTAGGGCCGTAGTAGTGCAACAAATGGATAGTTGCCAAGTAGGTTTATAACAGACTTCCAGCGTTATAAATATATATTATAGGTACCTGATATACCATGATCGATTTTAATTTTGCTTAAACATCATGGCTGTTTAACACGCACGTTTCTCCTTTATAATTTTACAATATTTTTCGCAATTTTCTTATCAACCTGCTAAACGAAATTACATATCTTCAATCAATTCAATCAACTACGATACCCACATATGGGTATCTAGAATGTATCAAATATTTTGTGTCTAGACAAGCCTAGATAGACAGTAATGTTCTATTGAAAAACAGAAGGCCGAATTCACCGATTTATTACCAAGTTCAATGACCCACTGATTATGAGGTCGCGCGTCTCGTTCTATCTAGGCGCCGAATTCGTTACACGATTCTAAATTGGCACGCTTTGTGTTACAGAAGCTGGAAAACATAAATTTTTATCCTATAATATTCGAGTCGTTTATAGAATTCTAATAACAACAACCATCGGTGTAGGTATCTATGAGCTTAATCTTGGAAGACATTTATGTTTACAAAACGAGTTTGCTAATCTTCAACGAACTGGATGACAAGTAAGTACCCGCCAAAATACAAAATGGAAAAACAGTTTCCTTATTTACTTACATGTAAGTAATTATTTATGTATTAATTTTATTTGCCTACTGATGAATTGCAAACCTGATATACTTAAATCCTCTGTTTAATACAGAAACCTTGTAAAATAGTTATGCTTCCTTATCTTATACATGAACGCAAGGAAAACATTTTGGTTAGGTTGTGTACCTTTAAGTTTTAATCAACCAATCAATATTTTTTTTTTCTATGAAATTTTAGTTTTACTCCAAAAGTACAATTTTCATTCAATCATATGTTAAGTATTTTATTGCTCTCGCAGTGACTACATTAATATAATATATTACTACGTTGCTATTTCGCATAATTATTGCTTAAAACAATTCATAAAAAAGCAAACAACATATATTTATCAATCCTTAGTATAAGGAATCTCTGTAATATGCTTTATAAATAATGTGTTACATTAAATATATTAATACTTGTACGCTAAATATGTTTTAAAAGAAAAAAATGTAGGCGCTTTGAGATTCAACCAAGATCTTAAAACAGGTTCATGGACCTAATGTTGTTGACTATCAACAAATTACTACTGCACAGCACTACATTAAAATTACTCAAACATTCAATTAGCTCGATTTTCATTGTTTCGTTTTAAACGGTTACAAAAAATTGTATTATTGCTGAATTGCTTTTGCTGAAATATAAAATTTAACAAAAAATTTAAATGGACACATTTTCTTATAAATTATCGTTCCACGAATTTTTATATATATTTTACTCCGTAAATTACAGTTTTATTTACCTTTTAAATGTTTACTGATTACAAGTAAGTCTCTGATTCGTGTCATATATGAAATGTTGAGTTTAGGTATCTCGATCGTTTGATGAGATGGTTCAATTATAGGTATTTCAAAGTGTTTTTATATTCATCAAGTCATTTTAAGTAAAAGAAGAAACGTAGTCACTTCCGAACTTGCAAAGATATCTAGCTACAGGACATAAAGTTTTATTCACGCTCCATTAGCTTTCTAGAGTATTTTCACTCGCATTTCTACACTATTCATTATGATTATAATCTATATAACGAGTACTTATACTAATTCCTAATTTTTTTCAATGCAAATGTAATATGTTTATAAAGCTAAAGCAAAACAGTTCAGTATGTTTTTCTTCTCTGTTTGTCAACCCATTTTCTTTTTCTCTTTTTCGTTTGGTACGTATTGACGACCTTTAAGTGATATCAATAAAAACATTTTGGAAACAGTTAATAAACAAATTACGATAAAAATTTAATCAAGTTTAAATATTATGAAATTTAAAAATAAACTTTTTGAAAGCGTTGAAACTCCATTAATTTATTAATTATCAGTTTCATTTAAGGAACCCTTTTTCTACATTCTATTTATAAAAAAATTGTTATTTAATATTTAGAAATATTTTTCACGGGCTGAACACAAAATAAGTGCCGAATTTGGAAAGAAACTACATATACATTGTTGCATTTAATATCATATACATGTTTTGTTTTTCTAAACCAAATTGTAAAGCAGTCAGGCTTTATTTCTGGTTAATTTATATATAAAACTCCATAAAAATTGATTTCACGCGGCAAAACTGAATGCAATCACAGAATAATATTAACACGTGATTAGTTTTAAGTTTTAACTCTTAGCAACACAATCAGGTTAGGTGTTAGTAGCTAGCTTGTCAGCAAAATAATTTTTAGGGTCGTTGTCCTATGACGAGAACTACATTATTTTTTTCACGTTTATCGTTGAGAATGTGTATAGCGCCATCTTTGAATATAATGTGCCAACAAGACTACTATTTCTTCCGCGTCGTAAGTTTGTCTAGATGGCGCTGCTAAAGACAGAAGATGTGCAAATTTGTGATAACGAAAATGTCAAGGCCAATGTTATTACCTAAATTATGTTTAAAGTCACAATTTATGTCTTAAACAAAACGTTTTAATATATACGTTAATCCTTTTTAACCATTAAAAGAGTAATATAGATTATTTTTGTCAAAATGTTATCACATTGCCGATATTGTTTTCGCGTCATAACCTCATTTCTGTATCTATGGACAAAGAAATTGCAGTAAAGTATTATGTGAAAATGTTATATTTCTGTCATAGTGTTGTTATTTTCGTATAGAAAAGTTTAATTTGTGACATTTCATAAATGTTATATTGAACTTCTTAAGTCATAACATCCGGGTTAATCAATAAATAGTGTTGCAAAATTTAAATTTAGCGCCTCTGTTAGAAACGTATGAAGTTCGCGTTGCGAATACTGGCCGATTATGATGTGAAAGATATTCCGAAGGCCGTGAGGTGCCGTGAGTGAACACGGAAATCGAGATGTGTGTGTGGTCAAAAAGACAGTGCAAGGTAGGGGTCGGGTGGCGTTTGTGATGGCAAAAATTTTGCAAATGGTGAGTTAAGATTTATTGACTATACGTGCCTTCAAGTTTATTTTTGTTTATGTCCGTAAATAAATTGTGTGTTAGAGAAAATTTCGTTGTTGATTGATATTTCTAAGATTCTGAGATACGGAATCGGCAAATGGCGCTACGAATAGCTAGAGTTGACACAACTACGCGTTTAGAAATCCGTTCGTCGTTCGGTCGTCAATTTACAGGCACGCGGAGTAAGCCATAACGACAATAATGGTGCATCTTCACATTCCTGAAACCACGCGTTTGGAATTAGCAACTGGCACATCCAGCTTGGCGATTATAACGGTGTCAGCATGTTGCGATTTTTTTGGCCAGCGGTACTACTTTTCTAAACTCGTTTTATAGACGACTAGAGGTTTCGCATCCCGTAGGGTCGGTGGCCCCGCCGTCTGCCTCCTGGAGTTAAATTACATAATGTATGGGTTTAGTTGAAAGCATGCAACAAGTAGATACGGTATGTGTCGGCGCTCGGCGGGCTAACTGTCAATGTGGAGTACAGTAAGCTCGCTGCCCGCGGCCCCTATTAATTCGAGCCGCTGATGTCACTTATCTCCGCTCTACTATCTAGGCCCTACGGCCGCCAATTTTTTGTACATAATGGCATTAATGTAAATTTGATAAACGCACACGTGTATTTTGTACAATTGCCTGCTGGTCGTCTAGAAAAGCCGAGTATGTCGATGTTTATCTTCGCACTAACGTCAGTGTTTGCGAAATATTTGCAAAATTTTACAGGGTAATTTTTTGCAACAAATGTGTAAGTATAAATTTATATGTGAGTTGTTTTATTGGCATAACTGTAATTTTCAGCACGGTCATTGACACTAGCACCTACAATGGACCAGCAATTTTGCTTGCGCTGGAATAACCATCCAAACAACCTGACTGATGTGCTAGCGAGCCTACTGCAAAGAGAGGCTCTCTGTGATGTCACACTTGCCTGTGACGGGGAGACCGTCAAGGTATGTTTTCATTATTTTCTACTATGTTTTAGTCATTTTTAAATTAAATATTAACATAATTATTGTGATCATATAAAAAAAAATGTATTGAAGACTTTTTCAACTGACATACAAGTTATATAGATTCCAAAAGCATATTTTTACGCATCAAATTACTAACAATAAAGGATCAGTTGCATGATATTGCCAACTTGTTTTGTTATTATTGTCTCAACAAATTGCATACAATAGTAAACAAACTTGAGTAATGATCTTAACATCTCATGTTTATTTGCAATACTAACAATTCAGTCTGTTGGCATTAAAATATATTATTTATGAGTCAATAATGATTTATTCTTTTTTTTGTACATTATTTTTGATTGCCGTTAATATGTCTTTTATTTTATTTACTTAAAATTATTACAATATTCAGATATATTTAGAGTTTTACAAATTACTGACTATTTTGTAGTAATTAAGTAAAATACCTAAATCTTTTTAGCCATCAGTGTCAACTGTGCCTTCATATAAGACATTAAGTCAAGGCAGTCCACATTGTAAATATTTAAATGTTTGCTAATTTTACAAGGTTATTTTTATACATATGAGTCTAACATAAAATTATTATTAGGGATTTAACATGTTACAGATAGTTATGCTTAAAACTTACAACCGATATAGCTGTTTCAGGTCTCAGTACGTAGTTTTAGTTTAAATGTAAACAATTGAAGAAATTATAAAATTCAGGTCATTTTATGGTAAAGCATAAAAGATATTTTGGGATGTACATATAAACAAATGCTTTTATAGATAAAGACAGCTAAATGTTATAATTTTTATGTGAATCAGTCTGAAACATCAAAAGGTCACCACTATCACTTCCTTCACATTCCATTTAAAATCTACAATTATGAAAGTTAAAGTTTATGTTAATAAAATGCAATTTACTTTGTAGGTCGACAGTGAATAGTTTAGGTAGGGGTCTGCAGAAGAGCTGCATGTTTTAACTTTCTAATTTTTATGGCTCTTGTTTGTCAAGTTTTAGGGTTTAGAAATGTGAACTAGTGAATACCTTTCAAACTGTTATATAGCTTCATACTTTGTCATGATTCATATATCTAAATTACTGTTACTACAGTTATGGAGTTAAAATTGAAAATTCAGTTTAAGCAAATCGGAACACTGCAAATCTAGTTTGACGAACGATGTAAACAAAATATCTGAATAAAATATCAAGCATTGACGAAACTAGTAATTGCCGGGAAAATTAATATAATGACTTCTACAGTGAAGACCTTCACATAACTATATATTTGTTTTGTTTCTAAACTCAACCTATTGAAACACTACGCTATGCACTAATATCTGTTATTTGTTTGTTCTAGGCGCACCAGACAATACTCTCTGCATGTTCCCCATATTTTGAAAGCATATTCTTGCAAAACTCACACCCACACCCAATTATTTTCCTGAAAGATGTGCGGTTTTCTGAGATGAAGTCACTTTTAGACTTCATGTATAAGGTAATGAACCATACGCAGAAAGTAGTCAAATTTTTACATATATGTATGAATTGTGTATTCTGATTTATGTAATGACTTTCAGGGTGAGGTAAATGTTGGCCAAAATATGCTACCCATGTTCCTAAAGACTGCTGAAAGTTTACAAGTAAGAGGTTTAACAGAAAACAATACATTAAATCCTAAGGTGAGTTATGAGAACAACACTTACTAAATACTACTGAATAAATTTTATATATTAAATTAGTTAATGTTCAGGCAGAGAAAGAAATCATTGTATTATGCCAATAACATGCATTAATTGACTTGTAATTTAATCTCAATATTTAAATATTATAATGAAAAATATTTACAAATTACTTTCCAGAAATATTCCTCATGTGACACTTGTTATGTTTAAACTTGTTTATTTTCAAACATAAGTACAAACTAAACAATATTAATTGTGACACAGATGTCAATAACTAAAAGTATTGTCAATGAACTCTTTCATATTAAAAAAGCAATCAAACCCATCTCCTTCAAGTGTCACTTGAAAAAGTGAAGGTTGCCTGTTAACTTTTGAAATCTACCACTATCACAGTGTAAATTGAACCTGTGCTAGAAAATAATAGTATATATTATTGGTACACTTCTATTATTTTAATTTGAATTTAGAAACCAGAATTTCCATAATGTAATGTGAAGGTCAAGGTACTTTTGTCTCTGCATACGTGAACAGTATTTTAGTTCCCAAATTTTTAAAATGTTTTAAAGAGATATTCAAAAAATTATTTATTTGCGAATTCTTTGACTAATATTCTAAATTTAAAATACTCAAATAACTTCTTAATGTATCTGGGAATTTGTTATATAATTTAATGTTCATAATGTAACTATTTACCAAATTACTGATAGTTAAGTCTTTGGATAATATACATTTCAAGGGTTAGCTATAGTTCACTGTTCAAAATCAGTTGTAGTCCTTATAACATTTTAAATACATGCACAAATGTATGTCCCTTTATTTATGTTAATGTAAAATCAAGCACAAAATATGTAGGAGGCGTGAATACGTTGATAAATTCAGTTGACGGTAAACAACTTAATGTCACATTATTTGACACTTTCGATTAAATTATTCAGATTCCATTTTAACGGATAATTAAAAACATTAAGTATATTTTAGAAATAAAGCATAAACTGAATAATAGTAGGTAAGTCGACTTCTCTTTTAGAATGGATAGTTTTACAAGTTGTATAACTTAAAACAAGTAGAAATGCGAGTGGGACACGGGGAAACATCAAATAACCGCTATGCCCGTATAGCTGCCCTCGATACCGCTTGATTGACTCTCTTGCTTAATGTTTTAATTTCACCGTCATGATACTATACGCTTTAGCGTTAAAACATCTACACGGACACCCTTTATGATAGACTAGTTTTCAAAAACCGGTTATGTAGAAAAACGTGTGTGACTCGAAGCACTCATAGATTTAGTTTGCTTTAAATATCGCAAGTTTAAAATATTTTGTGTTAAATATTGCTACTAATTAATGCAGTACTTGCGTAAGCAATATTTTATCGCAAAATGTTTGATTAATCCACATTAAAAATTTGTTTGATTTTCTTATAAAACAAAAAAGTTTGTACGTACAAGTTTAACAATCATTGAACATAACATGTATGTAGGTCACCCAATTTGATCAATCCTATCAATAAATTGGTCTAGATATTTTTTACGTGTAATATCATTGGACGTACGGTTCACGTGATTCCAAGTGATAACTATACATGTGTTAAATTTACGACCAGAGCTGTATATTCGTATATAGATATAAATATATGTATATATATATAAGCCTATAAAGCATAGGCTTAAGTTATATTATAGGCTCAAAACACATGTTATACTAAAATAGTTTTAATT
Source organism: Passova gellias (assembly GCA_018249975.1). Taxonomy (NCBI): domain Eukaryota; kingdom Metazoa; phylum Arthropoda; class Insecta; order Lepidoptera; family Hesperiidae; genus Passova; species Passova gellias. Next base: position 26,315 of record DWUN01000150.1, read on the forward strand.
TCAAAAGTATATTTCTTATTTTATAAAATACATTAAGTTTTTATGTTCCACAAATTAATTTGCTGTAAACAGTAATATAAAAAAAAAATATTAAAAATCATTACTTTTTTTTAAATATTCGACAGTTTCACGCCTCTGTGATAACTTCACCCTAAAATGTCGGTAAAATAAAAGTGTAAGTATGTTTTCAGCCGGACGAAAGATCGACGCCGTCGGTGAGCGCAGAGAACCTCTCGTCCCGTGCGGAGTCCTTTGCCACGCCCCCTGCGGCGCATAACGCGGGTGCACCGCTCACACCATTACCAGCACCGCAACCACCCGCATTGCCACCACACCACGGGATGCCGGGCGAGAAGCGCCGCAGAAAGAACTCCGCCTTACCTAGGGAGGACATAGATCTCTCCTATCGCCATTACGAGGTACCTACACAGTATTCCAATAACGATTGCCATGCAGAGCGGCGAATTGCTATGCATATTGTTCATTTTATACTAAGGGTAAGAAAAATAATAAACCATGCTTCTATTTTATTACTTACTATATTCCAGGATTAAAAAACTCACTGTGATATTTTTTATCTAATCCAAAATATTCTTCCAGGAAATCCTCGAAATACTTAGATTTGTTATAATATAACAATGTAAACCTTATCTAATAAGGGAAGGAATGAAAAATGTATTTATATTGAAAGTAATGGACGCTTGTGCAGGCACACGTGAAGGGCCCCAAAGGAGGTTCGACAGGCTCGGGCTCCGAGCCGTCCACGCCGCCACCGGCGCACACGCCGGTGCGCGCGGCGCGCTCGCCCGCGCACACTCCACACGTGAAGCAAGAGCCCGACTCGCCGTACGCGCACGTGCCGCATGCCACTCACGTGCAACTGGCCTCGCACGCGCCGCACCACCAGCAGCACCCGCCGCAGACCTATGAACAAACACCTCTGCCGGTCAGTGTGAGCCATTGATTGACTTCATTCATACTATATTATGTTCTTGCTTAAATAATTTATTTTTATCACAAATTTTTTAATCACTCATTTCACCCTATTAACAAGAAATTTATTTTTTCATTTGTTCATGAATAAGTAACAATTCTTTTGATTTCTTGAAACTGATTACGTTATCCATTATGAGGACGATCTTTTTCTTCTGGTGTTGTCACTAAATCCATCGCTAGACTTGTTAGTTATACAAATTACCACTTATGCATACGTAAATTAAAGGTAACAGAAAGGAAGGGATCTGCCTGATGATGTACATCATAGTCGATAGCGCTTTTGTTTCAAAATCGCTAGAATAAAGCAGATCCTTTCCTTCTCTGTTGGCAGACTGACGGTTGGCAACTCATGGCGGAAGATGACACTTATGACAGCAATATCAGTCCGACTGATCTCAGCACGAAACCTATTAATACGATACTGTCAACACTTCTATCACAACAGACACCGTGTTTAGACTCCATAACAACTGCAAAAAAATCTCCGTCGACCTTAAAGAAATTGGGTCGATTTCGAACAACCTGGCTGACATTGTATCCATGGCTGGACTATGACAAAAGGAAAAACATTATGTACTGCCGATACTGTCGAAAGTGGTCACATGCACTTAATTCACATAGAACGTCATTTGTAGAGGGCAATGCCAACTTCAGACTTGAGATAATAAATCACCATAAAAAGAGTAAATCCCATAAGTTTTGTGAAGAACGAGAAACCTCTGAACATCAACTGCAAGTGGATGATACATCTAATGACTGTAACACTATCTAGTGTTATCCTATGAAATTTAAATAGCATCTTTACTGATCACTATCACTACATAGAGTATAAAACAAAGTCGCTTTCTCTGTCCCTATATACCTATGTATGCTTAAATCTTTAGAAATACGCAACGGATTTTGATACGGTTTTTTTAATAGATAGAGTGATTGAAGAGGAAAGTTTATATGTAAAATAACGTTCAGTAAATAGTGGAGAAATACTTTTATAGTTTATATGGCAGAACAACGTTTGCCGGATCAGCTAGTGTGTATATAAAAAATATCTGTATATATTAGTGTAAAGACATCAATGTATAAATTAACAACGTATGCATGTTAAAGTTTATTTAAATTTACATGCATTAATTATCTTGTCGTGTTTAGGTTAACAAATATAATGCTACTAATTAATAAACAAATATTGTTTTAATCTGCTATATTTTGTGACGTCTATTTCAACATACCTATTATTAATATTACTTAAACACAAAAACATCACCTTCAAAAAGTAGACGGATACCCTGAAGGTAACAATAATTTGGCTTGCAATTATAAGATCCCGAAAAAGTAAAACCTTTATTCTAAGACTCGATCAAAATTAATTAAAGTTGCAACTTTAAACTTAATCCTTTTAGAATCAGTTACCATTTTCTTAACTTCATAATGTCAACTACGTAATATAAAATAAAATAAAAAATAAAGCTATATAAACAGGTAACGTAACATCACGCCTGTAATCCCCGAAGGGGTAGGCAGAGGAGTGTAGTACACGCCCACATTTCACCAGTTACGTTTAAGTCCCAAATGGAATAGGTGGTGAGCCTATTGCCATGCACCGGGCACACATCC
>DWUN01000151.1:0-28901 GCA_018249975.1 Passova gellias
CTCTTCATCGTCGTCGCCTTCATCATCCTCTTCATCGTCGTCATCGTCATCGTCGTCATCTGTACCAATAATAAGCATTGTAATATGTATGTATATACTCGTATGTATATCTCTGCTAAGTCTTTGATCTTAGATGCTTTTTGCTTATAGTATTAAAAATATCGTTGTCGATACTTATAAAAGACGACTATTTACTAAGAAAAGTTAATTAGGTACTATATGAAAATGTAAGTCAGTGTTACAAAAAAGCGGTGATGCTTTAAACAAATGTATAGGATATTTTAACAATTCAAATTAATGTTAATTATTTATTAGATGATATTTTGCTTAAAAGTTCTTCTTAGAGAGCTAATGTACTTTTAATTGCTTTAATTTCTGGGATTTTAGTGAAAGTTCAATTACAAAACTTAATGTTTCGATTAGCTAATTGTAAATAGTATAATTATTACGAACAAAATATATGGTAGCTACAAAGCGTTCGATTATAGCGAGTAGATAAACTCAAATGAACTGCAGAGCGAACAGTTAGGTGTGCACCGATGCGCAACGTCCTGAGCATGGCAAGGCTTTCGTTAGAAAGCAGGGGAGCATCATTCTCTCTGATTGAGTCTTTCTGTTTGAATTAATTAACAAATGAGAGCACCTGTCACGCTCCTCGGCTCACATTCCGCGTGCGCCCGCGTCCTGATTCAACGGAATTTAAATCGATCGCTTGTAATACTTTCCACGTTGTGCACGAATTTCCTTTTATCAGACAGTCGAAACTTTTGGCAATAGAAAGTTGTTTTGAATGTGTAACGTTTTGTAATAGTCTCATGTTTCGAATCGTATTTTACACCTTGTATTCAAATATATACATCTAGCATGAATGAGTTCGAAAAATTATAGAACGCTCTTATAATACTTGCACATTTATGAAAATGTCAATCATGTAAGGTAATAAAATTGTATCATAAATCTCGATGTTCTCTTTACAAGTCCAACAAGTTGATTGAGTCATTTATCGTAAATGGAATGTTTTCACTAGGAAATTACCCAGGTGTGCATAGCTTGTTTTTTACATAAACTTAGCTATTCCCATTCTACGAGTATGTTTTGTAAATGTAAAATATGCAAAATATTTGCTGGAACATCGGTCCGAACGAAGATCTTGCAAGGTGTACCGTTACGACTCCTGTTTATTTAAACGGTAAAACTAATCAGCTAGTCTCGAGCCGTACCAACCGGACACGATAAGTAAATAATCATCTACATAAACATTTTTATTTATCCTAATGCTATGTTAATTTTACTTCCCAATCTGGGGCATTGACCTTTTTTAGTTTATCGTATTCCTTTACAGCACTGAGACTCACCATCGCCAGTTAATGCGTCGTCTAGGTCCACGTCGTCGTCGTCATCGTCATCGTCGTCATCATCGTCGTCCGAGGACGCAGCGGGCGCGGGAGCCGCCGGCGAGGCCGCGGTTTGCCTGCTCAGTTCCTTATCATCGTCCTGCCGCGAGATAGGACTCCCCCACGCCGACAACACTAAGCAGCACACCGCCGCTAACAACAACAACGACCTCATCTCGTATCTGAAACAAACACAGGCCTTTAATCATCACCGCTTACGTGACCGCGACCGGGACAGTGCCATCTCGAGTGCGGTCCCCGTCGCGGGAACACTGTTGCTATCACGCGATCACAACACTTTTAACACCAAACACGTTAACACATGCACTCTAAGTCCTTAAAGGGCACTTCACCTTTTGACTTTTCACTGAGTCCGTGTGGGCTCCAGCGGAAGAGTTCCGCTCGCGTTTTTCTGTATCGGTCGGTGGTCGGGACGCTATGGCCCAGCCTAGCGTACGGAAACGGTATAGCGGCGGCGTCTTCGCGGCACTCTCTTTTATAGAGTTACGTCACACATGCAAGGAAGGAAAGTAGTGATGGTAGTGACCGTGGACAAAGACTACTGACCACGCAGACCGTCAGTTTTACCCATTATAAGACTTAAATTGTACTTAGATCGAATTGCATGAGGTCATAAATTTTTTTTTTAATTAAATTTCTAGTGTCCTTTTCATGTAATGTTATTTCCTCATTATATTTTAAAAATCAAGATATAAATTTTGAAATATATGAAATGTAGGAAAATGTGAATTAAGATAGTTTTCATAAATATATTTTTAAATCACGAACATGAAATACCATTGATTTAAGAGAGAAACTTAATCTTATCACAAGTTTTAAAAGTCCATTCTGTTAGTCTATGCTCTTTGTCCATCGAAGAGGGGTTGGTCAAGTTCGATTGACTAATTTATTCAGCTTATTTGCCGACTCCGCATGTCTCGATGGAGAAAAGAGTAGGCAACAAGTGTGTGGAGCCGGAATCTTTAAACATTTTGAACATTAGTATGTGGGGACCAGCCCCATACTTTCACTAAAGGTTATGTATGTAAATGCGCTCAAAGTGTAATTGATAACGTGACGTAAACTCGGCGACTATTAGGAAATACCAATTCCTAACTACGACTATGTATGCTTATAGTGTAATGCTATTGTTTAAGAATGGGTATACACAATGTAACAGGTAATTATTTAGAATTTCGCAACCCTTTATTTGTAGCTTATATTGAAAAATCCTTTGTCAACCCTTGACACGGCATCGATGTGTTGGAAGCACACGATATAAATTTTAAAAAAAATTCTTTGAAAACCATATATTATGTCAATAGCTGAAGTAAAGTTAAATAGATAAGGCATTACAATATTTTGTGCCTAATTAAACATAAACAAAGGCGCGGAACAAGGCGACCCGATTTCTTTAAAACTTCTACATCATTACTCGTCTTCGTAACAACATTCCTCTTGAAATTGTATAAAAATATATTTATATAGATAAACATATCTCTTTTTTCCAATCCGCTTATTGGTCCACCGCTGGACATTGGTATCCTCTCAGAGTGGGAAGTTTTTGGCCTGGCCCAGTGTGGATTGGCCCACTACAAAAAAAATTATGCACTTCAAAACATACCCTAAGGTGCACAAGTTTCTTTACGTTTTCCTTCGCCTGTTTAGCGAGTGACATTTAAATTTTAATTTATAAAACGCACTTAACATCTGTAAAGTCAAAGATGCGTACCAGGATTTGAACCTAGATCCTCGGAATGAGGGACTGATATCTAACCCACTACGCTATCGCTTTTTTGATCTTTTAGCAAACAAAAAATACACATAAGTCATGGCGACCTGTAGATATAGTCACTTGGCCCCATATCTTACGATGATGGATGGATGATAAGAGCAATAAAATATACTGTACCACGACGTGCTAGAGCGAGATGTCGGCAATATGTCAGATGAGCAGATAAAATAGCAGGTCGAAAATCGTTAGCCACAGTTACAAACAAACACTGTAAGGTTTCTAAGAACTAAGAAGTACAGTATCGAGATGTATGGTGTCTTTATTTCAAGCATTCAAATCTAAGAAGAAAGTACAGCTGTTGAGCCACACAAACAGATGATTTACGTTACATACACACTGATTTTGAAGAGGTTATACTTTCAATTATCTTGTAATCTCGATAATTATTATAAAGATTCGTCATAAGTGTAATAAGCATACTCGTAGCTCTCATATTTTGATATGACTGCACCCAAGCTGAGAAAGGTCTAAACCCGTTTTTGGTTTTGTAGGCGGTCACAAATATTTGTATGCGGCTTGTGAATGGACCTCGAGGACTTTCTCTCGCTCCAACTGAGTGTCTAACACTCACACTAGCGCACAATTCACCTGTACGTGTAACTAGTCGCAACTCAATGTTTAAATTTACTAATTTGCAAAGAATCATTTTTTTGTACACTTTATTTAAAACTACAATATATGTGAACTTAAGTACATTTATTTTGTTAGAAAAAATTAGAACCACTGATTTGGATTACCCGACGTGTATGTATATTGTTTAGGAAAACTATCGCAGGTCCAACTACTTAAGGTGAATAATGATATAGATCTCACACAGGGGCGGCTTAACCTACGGTGCAGGGTGTGCAATGCACACGGGCGCCGCCGTCTCGGGGGGCGTCGCGGCGCTCCGTAACTAATACCATACTGTAAGCCATACCTATTTATAAAATAGCTTGTTGGAATATGAAAAAACTTTCTTGTTACGACGGCAAAGTTAATACTTACAGCCGCGGGGGCGGGGGGTCACGCCTAGGGGGCGCCAGGGTTTCATTGCACACGGGCGCTACACGAGCTAAAGCCGCCCCTGATCTCACATAACAATAATTTACATGTTCCATATATTGGCTATTGGACGTTTCTGATTTGAATCGATTTTTAACAACACCGTAACACATCATTACGTCACTAACAACTCACACAAAGGTTCACGAACGACAGCACTTGTCGTAAGTTCAACGTATTTGCAATGTGGTACGGTTACTCCAAATATTTGTGTTAGTCATTGATAACTTCCTTTACTTAAATTTTCAGTTACACAAACTTCTCATTCCCATTAATTCTAATAAATTAACATTAAATTTGCATTAACAGTGATAAACGTAAACGTTCAAAAACATTTAAAACAAGCCCTGAAGAACAGTTGTTTCCTTAGGCTTTAATTACCATTTTTATAAAGAAGATTGCCACTTTATATACGAATACCTACCTGTCGTGTTGTTGGACCATTGGAGCAGGGCATACATTTTTGTAGCACAAAAATAACGTCTATTTGTAAGGAACAATGAAATTATAGCGGTGCTTCTTACATAGTATAAAACGCTAACGCTAAGTCGCTTTTCTCTGTCTGTTATGTCCCCTTGTTCCCTTAAATCTTTCAAACTACGCAACGGATTTTGATGCGGTTTTTTTTAATGAATAGAGTAATTCAAGAGAAAGGTTTATATGTATAATATATAGTAGAGAAATACTGTTATAATTTATATGGCAGAACAAGGTTTGCCGGGTCAGCTAGTTTAATTATATTTAAAACGTGCTGTGCCCCGCGGCGTCGCCCCCGTGGACCCGGTCCCGTGGGAATTCCGGGTTTAAAGCAGCCTATACGATGCCTTATAATCTCCTCTACCTTCAAGTGAAAGCCCCATTGAAAACGATTCAGCCGTCCCAGAGATTAGGCTGTACAAACAGAAATTTAAAAAAAACTTGGTTTTAATATTGTATAAACACTTGAGAGAACACAGTTATTTAGCAATCACAGACAGACACTTCAATTTTATTTATATACTAGCTTTTATCCGCGACTTCGTCCGCGTGGAATAGTGACATTGGGTAGCATTTTAATTTCCTAAGATACTTTTATTGCAAAAGACACTATTGCGCGCAGACGAAGTCGCGGTCAAAAGCTAGTATAGCCTATATTGATCAATGGTAAAGTAGCATTCAAATGGTGAAAGAATTTTTGAAATCGGTCCAGTGGTTTTTGAGCCAATTCGTTACATACACACATACAAATCTTGACTCTATAATATTAAGTGTGATGTATGTTGTAAAGAGCAGTTACGTGCTGGTCAGATGAAAAACAGGTTTTTTTGCGGCCATCAATTGGGATTTACTATATCGTGTTACTCAATCACGTACGCCAATTCTCGTGCATCTAAAGCTTTGTAATCACCTTTTTCGGTATTGGCGGGAAACCATATAAAGATGGCGGCGCTCTGTGGGACTGTCCACAAAAAACCCTATAAATGAAGTCTCCTGGATGTGAATATTACCTTGAAACACTTTCGCTTTATTCATCGTTTTATTTATATATGCACACTAGCTGCGCCCGCGACTTCGTCCGCGTGGAATAGTGACTTTGAGCAGCATTTAAATTGTCTAGCATACATTTGCTATGGACAGCCGAGCATAGACAATTATTGAAGTACTAATACCGCCATTAAAAATAGGGGTCGCTGGTAGAGAGGGGAAAATTTAGGGTTGTATGTGTTTTTTAATGCCGAATCATAAAAAAATAATGTAATAAAAAATGTCCAAAAACCAAAAAAAAATAATTTTGGGGTGACCATCCTTATCAATTAGGGGTTTGTAAAATAGTTTAGTTTAGTTTCTAACTTTTACCCGCGATTTCGTCCGCGTGTCATAGTGACTTTGGGCAGCATTTTCTAGGATACTTTTATTACGGACTGCGGAGAGTAGAAAATTATAAAAGCACTAATATCGCTATTAAAAATAGGGGTCAGTGGAAGAGGGGCGAAAATTTCGGGTTGTACGTATTTTTTAATGTCGAATCATAAAAAAAAAAAAAAAAATGTCAACAACAAAAATATTAATTTTGGGGTGGACCACCCTTATCACTTAGGGGTATAAAAATAGTTGACATCCTATTCTCAGACCTACTGAAAATACATACAAACTTTTATCGGTTAAGCCCTAAATACTTGTATACAACTAGCTGACCCGGCAAACGTTCTGCCATATCATTATATAGTATAAAACAAAGTCGCTTTCTCTGTCATTGTCTGTCATGTCCCCTTGTTCCCTTAAATCTATAAAACTACGCAACGGATTTTGATGCAGTTTTTTTTAATGAATAGAGTAATTCAAGAGGAAGGTTCTTATGTATAATATATAGTAGAGAAATACTGTTATAATTTATATGGCAGAACAACGTTTGCTGGGTCAGCTAGTATATAAATATAAATATCTATATATAATAGAATAATCTTACTACTTAAGCTCAGCAATAGGTTTTGCCGTTTGTTGCATACTGAACAAATTGACCAAAAATCTTTCAACCCCGCTAAATACCAGTTTTCAAAAACCTGTATCTATAAATTAATGGTAGATTGTTCGTTTTTAATGATTTTAATTAAATTACCTGTAAGGAATTCCATTTTCCAATTGTTTAACAGCCATTTGATATAAGTCTAAGTTCTCTATTTCCGGCATTACATCCGCCAGGTCATCGAACTCTCTTAAATCCGCAACCTGCAATGATTGTACATCATACACTGGGAACATTTGCGAGTTTACAATGCAATATAAAATCAAAGTGAGTGTCTAATTGACAAGTATAATATCAGTTTACACTTGCATTCGTGAAGTATTATGCAATGTACACTCCCAGACCATATAACTCTAAATTTATAATTCAAATATATTGCCCGATTTGAATTCGAACCAGAAATTCCCTGAATGATAGATCGGCAAAATAAAGTCTGCGCCGTATTACAGCATAATTAAAAAGTTTGTACGAAAGGCGAAGAGGCACACACGCACCTGGTCCTCCGCGGAGGCGAAGGACTCTGCGCTGGAGTGGTGGTGGGGGCGTGCGGCGGGCGAGTGCGACAAGGTGCGCGCGGGGGGCGGGGCCGCGCCACCGCTCTCCGACCGGAACAGCACTGAGCGCTGGTCCAGGAACAGCAGCTCGCACCGCTCCTACCAACGAGACCGGTTTGCTCTTTACTAAAAACTATTGCAAAGTACAGATTAAAATATTATTTTGTTCATTCACTCTAAAAAAATGGTATGTGAGATGGCAACGTTCCAAGCATCTTGTCTAATGAGGAGTGAGATAGTGAGATCTCAAAAGTGTAAAAAATACATATGAGAGTAAAGTTGATATATGTGCACCTGCAGCAGGTAGGCGTTTTGCAGCAGATCCTGTATCTCGCGGCAGAACTCGGCCTCGTCGGGCGACGTGAGCGCCAGCGTGCCGGCGCCGCCGCCGCGCGCTCCAAGCGAGAACGCCGCCAGCGCGTCCTCCCAGTAGTTGATGCTCGTCTCGAGCGCCTCCATACCTATAACGCATCGTGCATGTACGTATTATATCTTACTTTGAATGTCGGTTAGCTGGCAAAAAAAATATATTGGCATAATGCATCTAGGTGTCGCTTGTGGTAATAAATGAAATTATCTGAAAATAACATATAATAGCTACGTTCCTTTTAAGTCTCTGTGCTATACGTTACTCAAGCATTTGAGAGAGGCTTGGAGCGTGCTTGTCCCCAATACTAAAGTCCGAGTTGACAAAGTGGGCAAAACGTCGATGTTTTTAACCCGGCGTGCAGTCATCCGACCAGGTTTAACAACTAATACATAATGGTTCCAATCCGTACTTGACCAGCGTGCTAACCTATAGCCTAAATCGCTCTCACTATGAGAGGAGACCCGGTCCAGCAGTGGACCCTTAAAGTGTGGAAAAAAAACCATAATGGTAATAACCAGGACAGGCTACAGGACGCGTCTTCCAAAGCACGGCAACTATCCTCTAGCGGTCACTAATCGCTCGCTATCTGCTACCATATCAGGGCTACGAGTATGGCAGTGTGTAACATTAAAGAGCTTAAAATTTGTCGCCCTAAATTTTATCGCTTTGGGTGTTTTTTGTGGAAGGTATATGGAAAGTACTAGTACTATTGAGTTATAAATAAAATGCCAATGAATTCAAAATAAATTATATTAAGCTTATTAAAAATTTTATTTAATTTACCTCATAATATATAAAAAGTTATGTATATTATGGCAACAGTCCCATAATGAAACGAATAGGTACTTTACATAAATAGAATCATTGTTTAAAATTATATTTACAAGTATTAATAAATAAGTGTACATCTTAAAATATGTAGATATGTATATATCTTTAAATAACAATTACACTTAAGTAAATACAGTTCTCATTATGCTATGTATTTATAACAGTATGGCATGATTAAATTATGCATTACATGAGTTAAGACTGACTAGCAAATATGGATTACAGTAAAAACTTATCCCACACACAAACATGATACTTAGTCTGTGACGGGTATCCGTCTGTGATGGTATCCAAAATTTAAATAACTATTTTTATTCACGACGGTCTTCACTTGTCCCATTAGGGCTTTTGTTATGACAATTGTCATGCAATCTGGAATGGGTTTAAGCATGAAGTATTCTCAGTGTTTTATGACAAGCAGTTATAAATAATACAATCTCAGAATAAATACCGATATGAATATTTGATGGTTTACAGGCGTGATGTTACGTTTAATATTTGATGATGCAGTTAATGAAAGATATCACTTACTGATATATACTTACTGTACATAGGTACTATAGAAGTTAAAACTTAAGTTCTACTGTATACAAACACAGATAACTCATTATAAAATAACATAATAGATACCGTAGATTATAGAAATATATCATTCTTAATATCTGGTCCATTTGAATGTACAGACTGTGCTTGTTGAAAATGCTGCATGGCCTCCTGAATGCCGCTGTTGAGATCCTGTATTGTGCCCGCTATAGCAGTGACAGCATCAGCTATCCTGTCCTCGAGGACGTTCCTCCTCTCCTCCTGAGTTCTCATGATGGCTGCCATAGATTCTAGCGCATCCGCCACTCTCTCCTCGGCCGCTATCCTTCTCTCTTCTAAATCTAAGGCCCATCTTGGTGGAGATGTACCATTTCCCGAGCCTTCCTCTGTAATGACATGACTGTTTAATAATACTGCCATTGCAATAACACAGTTGATTATAAAAATCATATTTCATTAAGAACTGTGAACTATTAATTTGCACAATATATAATAGCAACTTAAGCAAGTATATCACAGCAAAAGGAAGCAGCATAGTCAAGATATGTGGAAAGAAAATATAGATATAATGATTACCTGTTGTCAATTTGCAACTGGATATTGAATGTCTTGTTTTTATGTGAACAGGATTAAGTATTTCTTGGGAAACATCTTGATTTTGTTCCGAATCTGATTCATCAGGGGTTGCATTCTCATATTTGTTAGTCAAAGTCACTGTAGCGGTCACCGAGCCCTTGCCACTGAGTTCCAAAACTCGAACTTCCAAATCATTAAGTGGCACGAATCTGTTTGGTACTCCACTTGGCGCAGATTGAAACCTCCTGGCATCTGCTGCTTTTCTTCTGCATTTATGGCGCCATTCAAACCAATACTAAAATGATTTATTAATCTTTATGTCAATAACAAATCATAAGCCTAAATATTTTTGAATCAATATAGGACATATATTAAATGATGTGATTTATACCTTTTTCCAACCATCAGGTGTTTTTAAAGCTCCATCCTGGACCGCATTCAGCTGTTTCGCTAAAGCGGCCCATTTCTGTCTAGTCACCTGGTGAGTTACCGGTGCGCCCGGTGGCAAACCTTTTGCCATATCCTTATTGCCTTCCAGAAAATCCATTAATATCTCCAGTTGTTGTCGCAGTATCCGCCTTGGAGGAGCCATATCTCAAAATGGCCTTAGCTTAAAGTTAAAAAATGTAATAATATAAAAATAAAAGGAATTGTAAAAACAAAGCATTCATCGTATAAACTGTAATTACCAATAATTAGAAGTATTTGTTTACACAAAGCGTTACTTACCTTTTAACATATAAAAACATAAATGAGCTTTTTAGATTTAAGGCTACAAGTAGTAAACGAAACAAATCTCGCGCTATTAATTTGACGCAAGCAATTTCTTTCACGAAAACCAACTGTGCTAAAAAGATATGTAATGGCGAAGGCGACAGTCATATTCTTTAATGTTGTCATCCGAAATGTTACTTCCTTTCAATTTGTCACAGCTGTCAAGAGTTGAGTAAATTGTTTATGATCTACTAAATTAACATAAACTTTACCCTACCGTGGTAATTGTAATTTTTGAATAAAATATAATATATTGCCTTGACATGGTGAAGGCGAGTTTGTGGAGTAACCAAGTGAGTGTTCTGTTGCGATTAAAAGCTAGTTAAAGTATATTAATGCTTTAATACGCACAAAATCTTGATTTTAAGCACACCTTTATTTAAATTTATTTCACGTAATTATTATACTTAATAAATAATATAATAACTTCTTTCCTCCAAATGTCGTATTTATGTAGGGTGTGTATCCACGACGTGTAATACGATTTTGATCGCCATCTAGTGGCAAGTAGAGTTACCTTTTTAAGCTAATAAAACAATGTCGTGTAAAAGAAATAATTAATTCATATAATTCGTTTTATTAGGTGTTTATTCATATTAATCTATAATGTTCGTGTTTATGTACATTTTTTCCACATTTTCTACAGATACGAATCTATAACAATTACATTAGAATTTTCTAATGTATAGTAATTGTTATACATAGAATAAAATAGGGGAAGATCCGTAGATAAATTATAAAACAAGCAAATGAATATTTTATAATCGTAACTGGATCCCCGCCACATGGCGAGTAATTTTATTGTGAACGGAAGGCGGGGCCGACGGGCGGGTGTCAGCTTACTGCTACCGTAATTAATTTACCTACCCAGAATTTATCATTAACCTTCGCGAGCAAATTCACTTGTCCCCCCAAACCCTAATAAACACATTACGAAGAAATTTTCATTCATTAAGTTTTAACCCATATCTTATCACGCAAGGAAATTAATTATTCGTAACGGATTTCATAAATACCATGAATTTACATGAAAACTTATCAGTTAGCATATATCTTATAGCATATTTTATAGCGATGTTATTTCATTATTGTTTTATCGAAATTTTGTAACCATGACTTTATTGGGAAGCTCTTTGTTCTAAAGAATTATTTAACCAGTTGACTCTCGCGGTTTCACTGGCGTCGTATACTATTTTTATTCGGTTATATAGTAAATTTCCATTTCCAAATATAAGCATAGGCTTATGTAGTATATAGATCCGAATTTTAATCGTCTGACTGCAAAAAAAAAACAAATACCATTTCATTTCTTTAAAAGTCGCAGCGTGGTGTTAGATAGTCTGTAACCATCTCTCAGTATTTAGATATCAAATGCAAATATATGCTTTTTAAATTCAACTGATAGCTCTAGAGATTAATGAACTCGAGCAAAATAACAAATTCTTCATTTTTGTTACATCATTGTACGTGTTTTTAAATACGAAATCGAGATTATTGTGCAAGCAACACAAATAAATTCGTACATTAACAGGCAACAGCTTGTTGTACATTCTGAAAAATAAACGAATGGTGATGCAATCTATATAAATATGTACTACAAAGGCAACATTCTGTAATTTTTTGCTTATATTTAAAAAAAAAACTTAAACCGATTTAACATATATACAGATAAAATTTGATATGTGTGGAGATAGTTCAATTTTTGCGTAAGCATACCAATTAGGTACTTTGAATGTTTTGAATACATTAACGTCTAAAAGAGTGATTTAAAGAATGATTAATTGTGCGGAAATTGATTTATTATCCGCATGAACGACTTCGTAATTAAACAAGTAGGTACTTAGTACCTTAAATGCTGAATATAAAAAATCACAAGTTGCACCATATTAAAATTTAAAAGTTATAATTATTTTCCACAAATTAGGTACAACAGTAAGCATTGCGTAAACATCAGTGTCGCATCTTTGTACAGGTGCTAATTAAAAAGTCGCGAGGCGACGCGCTCCTTGACTAAGTGCGGATCGTACACCTAATCAGGTACTATTCAAATATTGCTTTCAAATTTTCCACACTCTTCATTTGTATTTATCATCGAACGTACAGGGTTGTTGAGATGTATCGCGTTCTTCACTACGTGTGTTGCTGGCTTTCCGTGTAAGTAATACTTGTTCGTTCCGATGTTACTCCCATCGGTGTCTTAACTTGATCAATCAACGGTATGGGCGGGCTGCCAATATCAAATTTCTGAAATACTAATCTACTGAAAGCCTGAGTCTATTTTTTTATAGTTACGTCAGTAAATTCAACATTCTCTCTATTTTTTATAGAAGTGTTAACAAAGTTAAGAAATAAAATTACTTGAGTATCAATATTATCATCTCCGTAAATCATCCTTAGGTACATACAATGACATCATCGTAGGTAGGTATTCGGCACGATATTTAAAATGAATTGAGATAAGCAAATGTATAAATAAATAACATAAGTTTAATAATATTATAGCATATTGCTCGCAGGCATAATAAAGCCAATATTTAAACTATAACAAATGTAATCTTAATAATTTCATGCGATCTACGTAGGTATGTCATACTCATAATTACAGTCATTGATTAGGTTTTTTTTGACCATTTGATTAATAGCCAAGTAATTCTATAATTATAGTTTCCATTGATTTAATGGCTGAGATAGATACGATCAATATAGACAATTATTCTGTTGAGAGCTATGTTTATATGAATAAATATGAAAAGAGGTTAAATTATATTTTTTATTGTTTTGTATGTCTCATATTCAACATACTTAGTTAATTTTCATATTTTAAAAGTATTTAATTTATTCCCCATAACCATAATTTAAAACAATAACAAATGAATACTTTAGGATTACAAAACTTCAATTCGTTCTAAATCAATCAGCGTCATAAAAATTAAAGTAGGTTGGTATGTATTTTTGAGTTGTCCGATTGTAAATGCTAACCGTTCTTTAAATCAGAATACAATAATGTTTATAGAAAAATTATATTAATCCAAAGTTTCGATTTAAATTGATCGTAGCGGTTGAGATGGCGGCTACTTGGTGAATTTCGCGCGAGCGAGGCGGACCAACGAATCGACGAGGAACTAGCGATGTCGACCGTCGCCGCGATTCTCCGCGCCCGCCCGGACCTGCCAGCCGCCGCCGCCGGCCGCCAGCGCCAGTTCACCGGAACCTCTGCACTGCGACGGTGCGTTCCACTCTCTTCCCCTTCTACATATAAGCGAACCAAAATAATATTCTGACGTTTATGGAAATATATCGTAATCGCTAGTGCTCTGTTATCGACGTTATTACATGTGTATGTGCGCACCCAGGAAAACCTAGTTCTGTGAATTTTCCAAGAGGCTTCTTTGCCCGCGCTTATTGACGCAGATCTCAATCTTTTTGAATCAACAAAAGGTAAGAGTTAACTCACTGTCGATGAAAAATAAACGGATTTAATTCCAGACAAACAAAATGTTACTTTACTTTGTATAATTGCAAAATAATTCCATAATATTACTAAAAAAGTCTTTAGTTTTCGTATCTTTTTATTTCGTTTGTATGTTATATTGATTAAGTAGATATTATATTTCCAAAACGACATTAGAATTAAAATAATTACAGTAATTTGATTTTAAAAAAATTGATAATACCAAGATACAATTATCTTGGCACATACGATTAATTCTTATTTGAATACATCTTTAGGACTTG
Organism: Passova gellias; assembly: GCA_018249975.1. Lineage (NCBI taxonomy): Eukaryota > Metazoa > Arthropoda > Insecta > Lepidoptera > Hesperiidae > Passova > Passova gellias. Next base: position 14,120 of record DWUN01000151.1, read on the forward strand.
GAGGGGTGTGTGATGTTTTTATTTATAAATGTGATTTATACGTATAATATGTACTTAGGCAAGGACCTCCTAACACGTTTCTTGTAAACCGGTTCGGTCAATACACGTTGTTTCGCCGCCAAGACTTATGCAATGGACAAATGAATCCTCAACTCGATACCGTCTCGCCTTTGAGCCGTCCGACCTGAGCAGTTATCGGTCGACACCGCTTTTAGTATATTTGAGTGCAAGCGAAGGTGTGCTTTCCACGAACTGCACAAGAAAACAGGACCGGGCTTTTGGCAAATAACAACTCATGTTATATGTATGAACTGGACTCATGTTATAATTTTTTTGAAACATCTGGCCGGTATTGGATTGGCGTATTAGAATTTCGGCAAACGTATTCAACGCTAATATTATGATCGAACTACATCGTCTAAATGCATTGGATCGGATTAGACGAAAGAAAAAAAAAACAAAACTCCACAATTTTATTTGTAAAACAGAATAAAATTTTCGAGTACATATTGGACAAATTACACGGCGGAGATCGCACAGAAACATCTGCCAATAAAAAAAGTTTGGATTGAATATTGTCAGCAGCAGCTGCGCCGGTGATCCTCGTGTCCTCGCCGATAAATAATAATAATTTCGCATTCTACATTAGCTGCTTATTCATGTTGTGAATTTGGCAGGTAAACATTTTTGAACTTGCATATAATATGTATTTCGAAACAAAAACATTTCAATTATATTACTGTTGCGACTAGTTTGTCATAATAGTAACTACAGAAAAAATTTACGTAATGTCTCTTCCAATTATTTCGTTATTACAATACTTGATAATGTTACGGAAAATAACATAATATTCCGGATAAAGAATGTTACGGTAAAAAAATATAATTCAATATATGTAATACAAAACGTCGAATCGATCAATCACGTTCATGTCTTCCTGATTAATATTATAACGAAGTTTATTACTGTATGTAAAGTAATTATTTGCGGAATATTTTACGTCTGTGATATCCGGTACTCGGTATTTATGCTTGAAATAAAATGCCTTAAAAGATTTTCTCGTTTATTTAAAAAATAAACATAAATGTAACATTGCCGGTTTCCCGCTAATTGTTGCGCGTGATTCCAGCGACAGGCTCGTGTCTGTCCGGTTCTGTGTAAGACGTGCTATTTATAGTAAAAGTTAAATGATCTTTTCACTTAATTAAATACGCTAAGGGGCAAGTAAACGAAAGCTCTGATTGTTGCGCTCACATCGGCGGCCGGCGTCGCGTCACCGACCACTTGGCGTCGTTATATCGATCTGCAAGTCTATATGGCTCACGTCACCGTAGTTAGGAGGTTTGTTCATTCATAAAATACAACACAAACAGCTGAAGTTTCGTGCCCCTGTCAAATAATGTGCGTGCTACTATTTTGAACCGGCTCACTCCGAATTAATGCCTACTACATAAACACACGAATTTATTATTTAACTATTATGTAACTAAGGTTATAGGTACCAAAGTAGAAAGCGATTAAAAGCAACAAGTTGGAAGTTAGTGTTTGTGACGCGGAATCGTATGATTAAAAGTGCGCAATACATCTGAGTCGTAGATAGATATACCGGCACTTGTGATAAACAGTTAAAAGGTTAATCAGATGGCACTACCCCCCGTTCGTTGGCTGCTAGTTGCCCATTTCCGTTCCTGCGATCAGCCGGTATTGCTTGTAATTAATTGCTTCTGTTTCTACGCTATGCTAATAATACACTTCGTGAGTTCATTCACCCAATGAATGTATTATTCGGGCTTAGAATGTAATTGAGTGGTTGCAAAGAATGTGTAGAGACAAAAAAAAAACAGGCAAGACTACTACAACTCAAGGCAAACATATTTCGCATTCAATTTACTTCGTCAAAATTCACCCTAAATAAAATTGACACGAATAAAATCCTATGAAACCGTATAGCTTAGATAGCCTACTAAAAGCGGGTGAAGGCAACGCGGAGACATTTCGCGACACAATAAGGACGAGCGTTGTCGCTTGGAAAATTGTGGCAATTTGAGGGAGAAACCACCCTAATACGTAATTAGTTTGTTACTAGGAAGATTTTTGTTTATCAAGTATGCCTCATAATATGACGGAAAATATTTCTCGTTACGTAACTAATAGGTATACACGGAATAAGAGACATATTTATGTTGTACCTACGCCAAAAGAGTCCCTGACCTCAAATTCTGGATATAAACGCAGACAGTCTTGGCATCCACGGTTTATATTGTACTTGCAGTTTGCCAGAATGAGGTCGCGTCCCTCGGGCCGGTCAAATTGGGGAAAGCTCTTTGTAATTTATCAATTACTGACATCATCCAAGCGCCATAACGTTATAGTTATTGCAGTTTGCGTTTTATTACGCGGAAAAGGTTAGGTTAGGTAAGTTATTAGGTAATAAAACAACTGAAATTTATTGTACTAGTTGAATGTCAACAATAACAATGATCGAGGTCACGACGCTTAACGAGGGCCTGAGGGTCCACTCTGGTGGAAGTGGTTTGATAAGGGGCTGAAACGGGGGCCATTCTCGTATTCGTATGCAAGCCGCGGCCGTGGCGGCGCGAACGCGATCGATAACACCCGCGCGACGATACCGCCCTCGCTGCTACAAGTAGCAACAGCGTTCCAACAAATACACTTGCGGAAATTAACTTAACTAATACGTACTCCTCGGAACTTTTTAACTAGCTAAGTGATCTTCCCGTTAAGTGCAGCGGATTCATTTAATATTTACTATTCTGTACAAACTTAATACCTGTATTCCATAACAACGCATGCGTTTTCCATCAATTAAGTTGTTTACCTAGTTCCACTTTTGAATTCTTCGTTCTTAGAAACCAGTTAACATTTAATTGCCAACAATCATGCACATCTATGTAATAATCCGGTAATTATTATTACTATCAATTACATTTACTGCAATACCTAAGCCACGTTGCAGACTAATAAATTTAGAACCAGTAAAGGCAAATGCTACTCTACACGAGGTCACAATTCAAATTGCGTAAATAACATGGTAGAACTATACTAACGTATTCTGTAAATAAGGTACATAAATCTTGAGAGATGATATCATTCGTAGCGACAACAGAGGACAAGAAACGAAAAAAAACATCCGTTGACGGCAAGCGGAATAACCATGAACGAGTAACGTGCCTCGGCCGGTGACCGCGTGGCCCTGATCTTGGCGAAAAGAACTCAAGATAGCGGGCAAGATTTATACTCTGGTCAAAATATAGTACGGAATGACAAAAACTGTATCTGTAAATAGCTGCCAATAGGAATGTTCTCGGATCATAAGAGTTTTGTATACTATCATATATTTAGTGATTCTTTAGGTATAAATGTTTCACTGTGTCCAAAGTACATACCGCACATGATTATTAGTGACCTTATTAATGACTGTTTAAGAGTTCTCAATTAGTAGATGAGTCTATTTCTGTCCACGGACATATGCGAGCGCAGAAAAACATACTTGAGTGGATGTCTATTGAGGACGAAAAATTATATCTTTCAATATCAAACTAATGATTTTTTTTACACCCCCAATATATTTATAGTTTATGTACCAATGTTAAATTAGACCTCTTCCAAATATAGTATTTATAGAGCCGTCATAGAAATATAGAAATCATCAACATGAAATATACGAGTTGAAAAATGAACGAAAGTAATGTGATAAGAAATAATACACATAACATCACGCCAAGTCATTAACGGGGTAGGCAGAAAGCATCTAGTGCCAAATATCTCTGTCCCTGCAAACCTGACGCGTTCAAATATAAATATCCTGGGTTAGTGCACACGAAAAATTAGTTAATAGGTTAATGTCCTGTCAATCTGTAAGCTGCAAGACATTGCGAACGGGAGGCTTCTTGAAAGGGAAAGGATAAAAATATCGTAGTGAGACAATCAGGAAAAACTAACTTTGTGACACACAATTTTGTCTCATACGATAGAAACTAGAAGAGTGCTAATATTATGTTGATTACTTTCCTATTGTTATGAAAAGAAAATAAAATGCCACCTGACCAATATTATATGATTAAATTATTAACATTTCATGTGTAAAGTTGGGCGATGTGTGAGCATCGTTTATCCATAGCTTCGATGCCACTGTTTCAATGGAGGGTTCGCAAACTGTTTGCTAATAACTTAATGCGCCAACAGTCCGGACAATCGGGGGTCTTGCTGGGATGTGGCAAGTGAGATATGCGTAGCAATAGCTGTATCAGATGTATTTATAACAAAAATTTTAAACATATTATAAGAAAGACGATATTAGGATTAAATAGGATCCCTTTTAAATTACTTAGAGTCAATTAAATGAAAGTATAGTACATATTGAAGTATAGAAGCTTATATAAACTGTAAGTTAAAACTTTCTATAACATATTTTTAAATTCACTCTGTGATCAAGAACATATTATGGCATGACTACGACGGAACCTAGATCAGAGGCCCGATAGCCTCTATAACGTTACCTGCAACGCTATCCGCACAGTAGTAGGGTGCGCTAACTGTTTGCTAATAGCTTAATGCACTTCCTATAACAGTCAGACAATAGGGGAGGCTCCGTAGAATGACGAGCGTGTGCCATTCAAAACTAACAGTACAGAATAGAAACTTCTTACAGTGTACCACTATCACTTATAAACTGGGTGTGCCTTAATGCAACTGATTGTAAACAATTCTAACTATATCAATATTTTTTATCAAGAACTGACAACTCATTTGTGACTAAACGTAAATTTGTCAATGTCACTGGAAGTAGATTTATCAGTCTGATTCGATATAGATGTTTATGGGCTACATTGGTAACATTATTAAAGTATGGTAGTCTAATTGGAAGTCTTACATAACCAATGATAGTTGACTATTGAACATATTGAGCCAATTTTACACAATTTTAGGTTTCTTTAGCAATGAACCAGCTAATTACTAGATATAAAGAAGGCAAACGTGCCGATTTTAAAGTTGGTACTAATGTTTTTCTTAGAAATGAACGTAACATCCACTATAACATAACCTTGTACGTAGATGTCAAACATCGTATGTGAATCAATAAATTCAATTAAAGAAGACAAGAGCTCGACTCTCACACAAACTGAAAAGCTCATTGTGTTTATTGCGTGTTATTGACAGTGCATTGTCTATACATATTCAATGTGTCACAATGGATCCAAAGCACTTGCTTATCTTTGATATGTGAATAAATAATTAAATTAATTACTTTGTCCTTTAATCACCGCTAAGCTATATACAGTAGGTACAGAATGACATAATATTAAATGAAATGGCAATATTTAAAGTCAAAGTATACGATTCTTTATTGTGGATATTAATATCATTAAGAAAATTTAAGTATTCGTCGTGACGACACTTCTAATAGAGATTTGTCTCAGGAAATTTGAATCATAGCTCAAACCAATGACTTGAACAACGGCTTTCACTGACAAAAGACTGTGCGTGGGTACCTGGATGCGGTCCTTTATTATACTGTTTTTTTTAGTGGCCCGGCCATTGCTCCCTATATTGGACGACCCTTGGCCGAACAATGATTAGAGCGAGGGGGAAAAGATGCAGCTGCTCTTTTACTTTCGAGGCGCAACATTCTTGTTATTGTCGGAGTTTCCGCCTTTGCGAAATGTTGCAGATCTAGTTTACTATTCAAAACTGTGTTTGTGAAACCTTTGTATTAGCACCCCCTTACACTGGCGGGTACATCTCAGTTACATTAGTTACACTACATGTTTTATAATTTGAACATTTTATATTGATTGAAGATTTAAGTTTTAGTTGCAATTGTTTGAATTAAAAATTGCCTTTGCTCGATTAAGTTATACCTTTGCGATCCAAGAATAAACCTCGATGATGATGAAAAGGAGAAATTCTTTCATATAAGGTTCGCATAGAAAATCTAGGGCGCCAGTTCATTTTGTAACCTCAGCCGGATAGTTTATCTGCGAGAAGCGTTTAAAGTTCTAATGCAACATGAAACGCGATGTGATTTTCATAGTTGGCAACTTTCCTCAGGCGCCAGACTGACATAAGAAATACATACAAACTTGGTCCGATCACAGCAGTGATTTTCTATCAAATGAATAGCGGTAATTTGCTCGCCTATGGCGATAGCGTACACACTCAATCAGACCAAGCAATTAGACCAGATCGATTGCGGCTCCAGATTATAACAAAAAAACGGGCTCACTATATTTCGCGCATTTGGTTGCAAAGAAAAGGAAACGTGATGTTATTTTGCTGTTACGAAGTGATTTCCGTGAAACACGCTCGACGCGAGAGCTGCTCCGGGTTCACGGCCGTCAGAACAATCGATTGTTAAAGTTTGCGAACGTACTGCCCATGTATTGGGATTTTATCGAAGTTTTTATCAACTGTATAAAACTAATTTGCAATCTGTTAATGACTAAAGTATGATCTGTAAGAATAATTTAAAATATAATTTGTTTATAGACGTACTAACTGATGCTCCTTGGATTGGCCAGCTGTTTAATTTGTATTTGTATTGTTAAACGCCTTCACCGCATCACCAATCTCGCTCGCGGTATTACTTCGAGTTTGCGTTTTGGTTTATTTATTTGCTTGTGCTAGGTCTGGTAGGATGATGTTATATAGTCTAGAACCTTCCTCAAGACTTGGGCTATCAAGTCCCAGTGGAGATTTTCAAAACCGACTGTTAGTTTCACAGATAAGCGGATTTAAATAATCTCATTAGCTTTTTTTTATATCAATAGACATAAGTGCACCAAGAATAGAAGAGCAAAGGATTATATGGATCACTTTTCATCAGTTATCTTGTTAACTAATGTGCTCAAGGCGGAGTGTTATTAAGCTGTCCGGTCTGCATTACAACGAAGCTCGGTAAAATTAATTAGTCGCATTGAACCAACAAGCGGTTATCGCGGTCACTGCGACAAATGAAACGAATACTCTCAGACACTTCTTGCTGCGTTCTATTATATGTATATCACACTTCATACATTTATTATATCTTACATTATTTCCAAAGATTACTAAGCCATTTTCACAGTTCTATAAGAATTATGTCAACATCCCTTATCATATAAAATCATCAAATAAAACTATTTAAAATTCAATAAATTATTACCGCCTCGGAAGGTCTTTCACTATGAGGAAGAAAGGATAGTAATTCCAATTCATAAACCTATAAAGCTCCACATTCAACACCATACAACGATGTTGAGATACCTAAAACAGTATCTGCTACACAATACCTTTAAAACCAATAATAACTAAAATATTCGTTATAATTGTTACATAGCACTAATCTATTCGTCTGTCTTGTTAATTTAATATCGATTTGTCGAAGCCAACTAGAAGCGGTTGATAGATACATTTGTTCACAGCTTGTTTTTGCGCTAATTGACCGATTCGCAGACACTCATACAGTTGTTTTCATGTTCATGAATTAATGGTGCACGACAGGTAACGGACGAGAATCGACCGAGCTTCATTATTATAATTACTTTTAGTTTGCTAAAATAACTTACACGGAAGCGGAATGTAAACAGATAAAGTAAAAAAAAGCAGTATAAAAAAGCGGAACGTTATGGATGTTAGGAAACATGGATTTGGAAAGCTTCAGATCTGTCAATCATTTCGTCCCGTATAACAAACAGAAATTTCTTCATTAATCATCAACGATTCAGCAAAATCATATGCTCTGTCAAATGTCAACTAATCAGCCTCTAATCCTCGTATGCAGTCAACAAATTTACATACATTGTGTCCGTATTGATCAGTACACCGTGCTCAAACACTCCAGGCTACATATTATGCTGAGTGCTCTATAATGGATAATGTCGCCCATATTAGGCCAATGTCCCATGAACTGAGCGCACAATAGCACGTGTTTACAAGCGCAATGAAAATGCTACGTGACGTTCATTACTATCATTATAATGCTATTACCATACAACACGTTGCCTCTTTTCATACAGCACTACCTAATGCTGACATACACATATCCATACATGATTTAAAAGTTCTCCCTGTTTGATATTGCTATTAGAATTTGACACTAATATTATAGATCAACTATATAAAACAGTGTGATAGTAATTGTAAATAAAAACGCTCTAGTCAATTGGTAGATCACCGTGTGAACAGCTTGACATTCTACAGCCATTAGAAAGGCTATTTAATGTCATAAGGTCGTAATTTCTGACCACAAAAGAACCCGCAGCGCATCGTCCAACACTCAGCGGCTATAATTTAATATCCGCTCCAAAAATAATCCAATTTCCTCAGTAATACGTTTAGATGTCCACCGAATCCTATATAGTTTAGGTTCTAATCAAGTGAGAGCCATCATCTAACCCCGATGTCTGCGCGATATTTGGTTAAGAGTATGCCGTAAATGTGAAAGAAGATTGGTCCCGTCCATATACGTGCGTGAGCAGACCGGTGTCTGGTACAAGGTATTCAGTGCACCCAGTTATGTAGCTTTTCCGTGAGTTCCCTTGAAATGGTATTGACGAAGACGGCTACAAGATTGATATATATCGTGACAATAGTAGAGATCGATTGAATGTAGATGACTCTTAGCAAGAGCAAAAAAAAACGCAGAAGCACGCAAGAGATTGTTACAAATAGCATTGGCTTGAATACTGGCACGTCGATCCAATGGGTGGACTGTGGCACAAGATAAATATTTGTGAGATAAGCATGAACATTTTGAAATATCTGTATGTATGTTTTCAGAAATTTGTATGTACTTTATCTGCTGTAAGATTATCATAGTACAGGTAATGCTTAATTTAAGTTCCGATTTTGAAATTGTCCTAGGATTTTCTTGTTCTAATAAAAAAATAAGTATACTAGAAATAATGGTCTTAATTTATTCTGACATAATGTGCGTGTCGCAGTGACGAAATATTAGCACCCACAATAAAATCTTGCATAACACAAGATGTAAGCCCGACGATAAAGGTAATAAAAGATATTTTATGTACGGCACCTTTTATACTTCAGTCGATTCAAATACGCTGCGCTATAGAATCGAAGGTCGTGTTTCCGTGCAAGGTAACCCCGAAGGACTCGCCCGGCGATAGCAATTGTCCTTCGGATTTCCGTTCCTTTCTTCTCTCTCAGCTATACGACCCTATATTTATCTCAGGTCTTTTGAGCGTCGCCGCCGGGCATTCCTATTTTCCGCAAGGTCGATACCGCGATCTCTACTTCAATTCTATTCAAGTTTCTGTCAATTAATTTTGCTGATCTTTTACGATGAAATGTAGCGAATTTGATTTATAATGTAAACAAAACAAAAAGTGCGGAAGCCGTTGCAATTCATGGTGTTACACATCCGGAGCCGTAGCGTCCCTTTTCGAGGTCGGACCGTTCGTTAACGGTTGTGCGTTGTACTGATTCGTATCTATTATCACGGTTAATGAATGAACCCCCTAATGACAAATTGATGGCGTGTTGCCGTACCGTAGCCGAGACGAGCGGGAATGAGTCTGGCGCTTAATCCATTTCGACGCAGACCAACAAACTCGCTGATTAACAAACTTATCTAGACAGCGGTGAATTTATTCATACTTTCTGTTAGTCTATAAATAAAACGTAATCTTCACGGCAGCGTTGTCTAAAGAAGATAAGTTTTATAATTACATTCTAAGAATTGCTTCCTAAGTCGTTCGTTTGAGAAGACAGTTTATTTAGCATATTTTTTTTTAATACATTGCTCTTTTGATTTTTACCGTGCAATATAAGCTTTAAATTTCTATGAACATGAGATAAATGTAGACATTAAAGGCATAACATTTATTTTAGTCAAATAATGGACAGCATCCATAAATCTGCAATTCACTAAATGTCGACATCAGCATGGCTTTCACCTATCACTCTACGACATTAGCACCGCATTAACTTTGTTAATGGAGATACAAAATACGTTGTGAATTTACCACACTAGTCGGTTGAATTGAAAAAATCTTAATAATTAGAAGGAAAAAAAGAAAAAACTGCAATATTAAGGAATATGATGTATCACGCTTGATTTCTATTAAGAGAACAAAGGGTGACGGGCTGAAGTGAAGCCTTTTAAGCATCGACAGGAACATATCGAGAAACCGGACAGGATGTGTTGAAAGAAAAACTGATACCGTTTATAATAAAAAAATAAGAATCTCAACCACTTTATGCATTTCTCGTTAAAACGTAACCGTAGAAGGAAGGCTGATTACATAATTATTTTGATTGCATTCCGATATATTGTTTTATCTTTACCGAAGATAAAATCGGTTGCGTAAAGCGATTAACGTAAGTGATAATTACTTTTCCTGAATTGAGTAACAATAGTGATGTGATGAAACAAAACAAACAATCTGAGAACAAACTATTGAGAGTGCACAAAGGAATATAACTAGCGGAGTATTGAAGCGGACAATGCGGCGGTAACGGGACAAGGCACTAATTGTGAACCGAGCACTAAGCTCTTCCGTTACCCGCTGCGCCGCTGAGCAATAACACTCTCGGGAACCGCCGACCGACACGCCGACACGCCGCAAACCAACTAAAACCACCTAGAATCACCACTAAACGGAACTGGAAGTAAATAAAACAAGCAAAACAGCGCTTTACAAATTCAGCGTAGAAAGTGCTTTTTATACCCGCTCCCTTCTCTACGCACCGCACAAATTGACTAAGTGCCTCGGACACGATCGTACGCTACATTCTCTATTCATCTGCGAGTGCGTACAGGACGCTTTAAACGATAACGGTGCGTTTTAAGTTGTGCGAATAGAGCCGGGCGGAAAATTGATTACAAATGGCTGAATAGAACACATTGAATCGTTAATCAAACGTACTCGTACTCTGTTTCTTTGCAAGGGAATTGAGTATTTTATAAAAAGTTTACAAACTTCAAGGTAATTTAAAATGTTTTCGATATCTTCGTAAAACTGTAAAATAATGCATTACAAATGACATTAAAAAATAACACTACAAAATAAAAACAACATATGAAAAAGCAGTTATACTTAATAACACAATAACAACTCGGAAAGGTTTCATGTAAATAGCGTAATTGTTTCCAAAGCAAATTAATATCAAGACGTGTGTAGTTTGCGGCGATCGTGTTCAGAATGCATAATGTGTGTGTGTACGCTTGTAGTCGTTTCTAGTCACGAATTAGGAACATTGTGCTCACGTATTGTTTGGTAACAGTCACCTCAGCAAATGTTAAATCACCCGCTTTTCGTTACACAAACGGAGGAGAATGAAAAACATCATTTGAATCATTTTAAATAAAGAATATTATATGTACGGGTACTTAGTTGAATATGGAATGTGGAGTGGAAAAATACATTTACAATTCCCTGCAATTAAATACCTACACAAGATTACATAATAGCCAATGTGATTCATCTCATAATTATAAATACAGATACTAATGCAGATCCTCTAACAATATGAAACATGAAAAACACAACAGAATCTTTGAACATTTCGTTATGTTGTATTATACGTATATGTATAGAGTAACAAACTAACTTGACTCGTGTTATTGCTCTTTACTTAACAATAAAATCCAGCAAGACCAATTAGATCATTATTATAGTTATTACTGGAGATGACTTGAATTACGTCGGTAATAGCTCGATGGTTACAGTATTTTGATTGTTCCAACCAGAGGTTCGATTTCGTAGGATACGATTAAAGTACGACAATTTGCGGGATCTTGAACTCCAACATATCTCAATAAGCATATCACAGAGAAGTAAACAATAAACAAACACTTCACGTATCAGCATTGTCGATGTTTGTTTACAATAGAACACCATCATCAACGGCAACGTTGGCTAAACGTAACACTTGAGTATTTGAAATGTAACTTTGTATATTTATACAGTTCTTAAGAGGTCCAATTTGTATGAGAGTAAAATTCGAGAGCCACTATACAGTGCACACGTGATTTATTGGACAGGTGTTCATTCCGAACGCAATTGCTGTCCTTTGATGTTGGATTGAGTGATGAATGATATAGTAGGTATTCCGTCCACATGCGGTTAAATAGAGAGCGTGCAGTGACTTATAAGTAGGTACCCACAGACCTACAGTGAAATGAAACCGTTCCCCCGGCTTATTATTTTGCAACTGCGGATTCATCTTTGTGAATCACTGTGTCGGTATTAAATTTTAAATTTCAGCCAACTCCCTTCTAATGAGTCTAATCGAAATACAGCACAACTTTATGTTACATTATCTGATATTTTTACAACTGCTAGAGAAAGCTACAAATATATTGGAGACATAGTAAAAACAAAACCGTAGAATCAGACTAACGGTACCTACTTTTACGTTTATATTGTTTACTTTTTACTTTTCATACGCAAAATTTGGGCTTACTTCATGTAAACGGTGAGATTTTGAACAGTATCGTAGCCAATCGTATTCAAAAACTGGTTCGATTCGCTAAGAACGCCAGAACTTATCCTCGGCGAATGTAGAACGCATCCTGTACGTAGGCGCGAGTAGCAAGGAGTCGAGTGGCCAGAATGCTCGCTACCGGAGCGCCATCTCCAGTAGAGACACGTTGAACGAGCACTCGACGAGCAGCGCGAACAGTGCGAGGCGAGCGTGCGCCGCGACTTGAGCAAAGTGTTCTCAACTTGAACCGGGGACAAGCAAAACATTTCGCACGTGAGGTGCTGCGTCTTAGAGGATTCAACGGGCGTCTTACACGAAAACCACATGTCCGTTACATTTTAGACAGGAAACTTTAAGTTGAAAATATTATGCAGAAACTGAAAAAGTACTTTGCTAGTCGCTGTTCCAGTAGAGAAAATGAAACATTCAATAATTCAAAATGTGAAGCGACAATCTGATTACGAGTATACATTGCTGATATAAGTTTCTGATTTTGAACACATTATTCTGTAGTTATTCATTTATGTAAATATGAGGCCATTGTAATATACTCGTTGGTTTCATCTCTAAACAGGTCTCGTAAAATATGACTGGTGAGATATTATGATTTAGTATTAAAATCGCTCGTAAATCCTCCACTGGAAATACAAATAGATGAACATAGTCCACCGTCTTTAGCAATAAACTATGCAACTTTATTTATACGACTAGCAATAAACAATGAATGTTGTTATTGTTCTGTAATTGTTTATGCTATACATATAAAATAGATTTTATATCGACGTAATAGTCAGTAGTGAATACCGTATTTTAAAATTTACATACGTGCAAGTTTTACGCCCACGAGATGTTTGCAAACTACGTGCATCTTAATAGTAATGAGGATATTTCTAGGTCCTTACATGAAGCATTGGAATGTTAAGTTTTGTAGTGCATGGGATATCAAAACTAATATGTATTATGAGCCTGAAACAACATTTGTACGTTTGTTTGGAAAGCCTAAGTTCTGGAACTACCAGTCAGAGTTGAAAAATATATTTTATAAATAGATAAGCCATTTATTTAGGTAGGTTTTAGGCTATGTACCATCACATGACAAATCTTACGAGTGAAGTAAATTACCATTCAATATTTACTAGTTTTTAACGATATGGTGTAAGAGTAGAACGACCTATATTGAGAACGAAAGCTACAGGCTATTACATTGATACGAGTTGTAAGGAGAGCCGCGATATTCTATTACCGAGTTTTGGAATATCGCATTACCAAAGGTCCCGGAGTGTGACTCCCGTTAATGCATGCTCGACCAATCATCCGTCTCTTGTTACGTCAATACAGAAGTAATCTAACATATACTTATGAAGTGGAGTAACCTTTCATCTGGGCAGCCGTCGACGGCGCGATTGTAAATGGAAAGAACCTTGCATGACTTTCTATAGGAAAGTAAACAGATTGAATACGCTATAAAAATTACATTCCATCACAATGTACAGACAACGTCCAATGTAAGAGGAAAAAAATATTTTTTTCGTAACATTCAAATTGGACTCTTTATGTGTCGTGATTCCAAAATTATCATAACGTGATTACACGATCGTGACTGGAGTACAATTCCAATAAAAATTTTTGTGTACGCTAGAAATTCTACCTGATGAATTGTGAAGTTTGACAAACTGTTAGTATATTTAACTAGACAACGTTGGCACATAAATAATTATCCAGCAATATGAAGTGCACGTCACATGACGTCATTAAAAGCAATAGACAAAAAAATAAACAGCCGACAACAGTGAATGTACGCTTAGTTTTCATTAAGTCGTACTTCCTTCCCAAAAGATCTTAGAGAGGTTACTTTGCTTTTTTCTAAATTACCTTACATTTTGAAAACCCGTTTATCACGTTAGTCGCATGCCGAGGGTCATAAGTTGGATAACGAGCCAACTAGATTAATGAATCTTAGATGTCTATGTACTGTTTAGCGAATTTATATTTGTTTTTCAGAATTTGCATCGAAGGCAACTATAAATGACGCGTTACCTAGTCAATTATTTTGTACTAACTTTGGCCGCGGCTTCGCCCGCCTCTAAATGAGTGTGTCATAAAGTTTTTCCCGCTTAAATAACGATCCCGCCGACCTTTTCGTAAAACAATAAAATTCCTCGAAAAACTTAAAAGAAATGGGAGAAAAAAGTAGCATATGTTCATCCCAAGACCCTGGAATATCTCTATATGAAATTTTATCACAATCGGTTCAGCGGTTTGGTCGTGATGACGTCACAGACAGACAGACAGACAGAGTTACTTTCGCATTTATAATATTAGTATGGAT
>DWUN01000152.1:0-28862 GCA_018249975.1 Passova gellias
GTAACAAAACTCCTCCGAAACGGCTTGACCGATTCTTATGAAACTTTGTATGTATATTCAGTAGGTCTGTGAATAGGCTGTAAACTATTTTTCATACCCTTAAGTGATAAGGGTTGTCCACCCCAAAATTTAATTTTTTACTTTTTGGACAATTTTTTTTATTTAAATTTTTTTATGATTTGGCATTAAAAAATACATGCAACCCTAGATTTTCGCCCCTCTACCAAGAACCCTTATTTTTGTCCGTAATAAAGGTATTCTAGAAAATTAAAATGCTGTCCAAATTCACCATTCCACGCGTACGAAGTCGCGGGCATAGCTAGTAATACTATAATGCATTCAATTCACCGTACATACGCTGATGCAGCTACTTTCTCACGTGTATTGTGTGCGAGCACTAATCTTCGTCGCTGATTTGTTTTCTTTTGTACGCTGACTGATTCATACGATCCGAGGCCATTTCTATACAGTCTCTCGGTGGAGCCGTGAAATTAGTTACAAACTTAGTGCATTATGTCAGCCGATATGATGCATGTTGGTGTAATTTTGTGCGTAGGCTTTTAACATCCGCTAGTTGCATTAAAATGAAGGTACGAATATTGTTTACAAACACACAAAGAGTCGTAACAATCGCAATAAGTACTTAGTTTTAATATTTGATAGTGCAGCCTACACGCGAGCTCCGACAGGAATTAACGACTACAAGTTATTGCTATTAAACGCGAAAAGTTCCCTCGCAACAAACTAACGTTAAAATATTCGAAATCACTACGATTGCGAATTCTTATGCAAATTGAGATAAGTCATTCAATAACATAACAAGACTCGAACACGGCGCAAGGGAGCTAACACTAATTTGCTGCCGTTTTAGGTAACTGATCCACTCGGCTCAATCTCTCATGATAAATGTGGAAGGCGGCCTTAGCAAGGATACGAGGGAGACTTCGTTAGCGCGATGTAGGGCTCATTAGTTCGCAAGATGGCCGCTGGTTATCTCCCGTTTACCGCACAATCCTTAGCCGCTAGCATACATTATACTTGCTAATAATATTACACAACTTCTCATCTTTGTTCGTAATTATTTTGAGTTAAATTGAATTCACAATGGATCGCCGCAAGGTGCAGCCGTTGACTAAAGCTCTGAACATTGATCATTCGAACCTTTGAGAATGTCTTCATACGAGAGCTTAGCAACCATTCATTCACACGCTTTTAAGCCTATGCTTAAAATAAATAAGTTGAATATTAAAGTCGCATTACGTTTAAGTGCGTGGATGTATTGAAAGGACTTTTACGAGTCAGGTTTATGGCTGTTGTAATAATTGTAATAATATTACCGGAGGTAACCGCGGCCTGTGGATTTCACTTAGTTTGTATTAGAATTATTGTGTTATATTTTGCTCTACGTAATTATATTTTTTATTTTACATGAAAGTTAAGACAAGAAAAACAAACCAATTATTTATATGATTAATTAGTTTGCCAATCTGTATTAGGTTTCTCCGTTTGTTACCGGAAAGTTGTTACCGCGAGTTATTTGTGTTTGAGTTCAAACGAAATAGTTGCCAATTGCAGGAGTCGACGAAAGCAATTATAAACGGTAGCAATGCATCTACGTAACTGCGAATAGGACTACTAATATTAACTAGAATAATAACAAATCAATTACGAATGCCCATAAATATTAATAGTCTTATAACCGACTGAGACATACCTACTTAACTAAGCAACACGTCATTTTATTCCTATAGTCCTGTCGAAGTTAGTAGCAGATGTCTATGGGTGGCAGGAGAGACTCGACAGCTACCTACTCATTAGCAACGGTTAGAAAGCGTTATAAATTAAAATAATAATAATCATGAATCAAATTACATTTGTGATATACCTTAAATGTTATTATAACCCAGCGAACTCTGAAATACAGTCATCGCGCACGTAGGTACCTATAGTTGAGATTGTATTGCTAAGTCGGACGTGTAATCGAGTTCCTTACGGGGAACCGTTGGCATCAGGTGCCAATGATTTATAGAGCGGGCGCTCTTAGCTTACGATCAGTTCCGTTTTATCGTGGTTACCCGCAGATAAGAAATGCAAACTAGAAATCCCTTCGCAGCCTCACGAGAGTCTAGAGTTTCAATACACTTGTGATTATCCGTTACAAATAATAAATATTATTTGATCTTTTCTTTTTGGAAATTTTAACATACTTTAACATAAAAATATATAATTTTCCGATTGTAATGTAAAGTTTACACTGCGACCGATATAACTTAAATCTTACCTCAGACAGTTACAGATTAATTAAAAAAAAAAAATGCAAATGCCACAGATGCAATAGAAGTATAATTTACGACAACTATTTTTTTATTAAAGTATTAGTGGATGCGAACTGTTTAAAATGCCTTTTATTGCGATATATTTCACGCGTACATTTACGTCACGTAGTCTGACGAATTCCGAAACACGGTCGTCCGGCACGTGTAGTTGGAATTATTCTGCTAAGTCGGACGTGTAATCGAGCTCCTGACGGGCAAACGTTGCACTCAGGTGCCAACGATTTATAGAGCGGTTTCTCGCGTTTACGACCAATTCTGTTATTGGACTGCTGCATAAAAAAAACCACGAAACTCCTGATTTACATTAAATAAAAATATGTTATGAGAGCAGTGAACGAGCTGGCAGCAGTCACGAGTGGCCGCTGCCGCCCATGGACATCTGCAACCGACCTCCAATAGGGTCGTTGAGATGGGACTGTTAGTGTGAATTCAGTTAATAAGTGTTAATAAGAATTAGTTGGTGAGTATTTGTTAGTAATAGGACGACAGGAATGAGACTGTTAGTAATATTAGTCCAGTTAGTGTTTGTTAGTGTAAGTGCAGTTAGTGTTCGTTAGTATCTGCCCTATCAGAGGTCCGTCACAGATGCGTCACTACTCTTGAGGACTGAAATGGTCGCCTCTGGTATACCTGTGGACCGGCAACCGCACCCTCAAACCGAAACACAAATCGTAAAAACAATTGCTTCACGGCAGAAATAGGTGTGGCGGTGGCACTTCCCTGGGTGAACCGTATACAGGTTCTACGTACGTAAGTTGGTAATCATAGCAGGAAAGTAATGTTTTATACCCTTGTGTTGCTATTGGCTTTAACATGTTGTACACTTTTAACCTGAACATATTTAATTCCAAGTTAAATTGATGTAGTAATTGTTCATTTTAAGATTATACATATTTAACGTGAAAGTTATTGTCATGTATGAAAACTGTATATTTAATTTTGTTCCTTGATAGGTTAAGTATTAGATTGTGGGTAGATTCTTATATCATGTCATAAAATTCACGATGGCTACCAAGTACAATTAATAAACACGTTACTCTTTCTTTACAGTGTTTTAATAAACATATTAGTTATCAATTACGCTCAGATTTGCTCGGCTCTGAGACCCTGCATAGGCAGGTTGGGAAAATGACAACTATTCATCCATTACGAGCTGGTGTTTATAGAAAAAATTGAAATGAACATATTGATCATAATTCAGATAGTTATTCAGCTAAAGTCCTTAGCTAGCATTTCGACTCTGCTAGATTATTTTTATACTGATCGATGTGTGAAATAGATTAACTTGGTGTTATAGCCCGTGTCTGATGCTTCATGCGTGCGTTTCACTAACCGAAGGATCTTTTGTTTATTTGAAAAAAATTTTAAAATTGAAAAACCTAAATTTACAATTAGGTATCAATATACATATATCCATAATACATGTATGATCTGGGGACATAATGATGCTCAATCTATTGCTCATCTCGATAGCCAACAAAATATGTACAAGATTTCATAATTCCCGATACATTCTATATTATATAGCATATTACTTCTACCTGTTGGTGTAATGTAGCATTTTATAACAACATATTGCAAGCAGATGAGGTTAATATAATTTATTCTGTCTATGATACAGAAACAAGAATCAAGACACTAACAATGTAACCGACAAACTATCTGACGTTTGAATTGCAGTGCTGCTGTTTGGTATACATAATATGCAAAAATTAATCAAACTATTAACTAACAGTTCATATTTCTAAATTGATGTAATGGTAGATAGGTACTATTGAACAACGATTGCAAGACACCTGCGATATTATATTGTCCTTGTAATTAATTAACTTTCACTGCGTACATACGAAACGAATAAAACATGTTCCAGTAACAATCTCATGTCATAATTTAACTAGTAAATTTTTCTTTATTGACATTTTCCAATAAACATACAATCTTACCTTTTCAAGTTCCTTTTCAATTTCCGTCGCGCGGATGACCAAAGGCCCGCGCACCGCATACTCCAATTTCAGAATATTTGGATTTATATTGTCAAGAGTAATAGCTTTTGAAGCCATGGTCCTTAGATAACTGAGATTGTTTCGTGATAATAATAAAACTAACTCTGACTCCGGCCGCACCGCTCCACCGCACAAAACGCGACTGGCGCGGCTTATCAACATCTTCATCGATGACATTTTCTGTAATCAATGACACAACTCTTTTATACCACTGCCAGGATTTTTCCTCTAGGGTCACCTAACCTAACACTTAATTTTCAAATTAATATTATATTAACAGTTTTTCTTTACATAGAAAAAATGCTACAAATATCACAACGATTTAAAATATCACTATACCGGGCACCACTTGACGTAAAGCAATGTTCGATCAATAATACTCGTTCAACAACTGTGTATACAGTCCTCTTCCGTCCACTTGTTGTTTTTACGTCGATCGTTATATTAATAATTGAATAAGAACGAGACAAGGAGATAATTTTAACCTCAAGAAAGGTTAACTGATTAGTATGTTCTATACTAGTTTGGATTACTAGAACTAATACGCACTACACAACCACGATGAGATAACAAAGATTTTAATGTAATTTTGGTGAAATTATTACAGTGCAGCTTCGTATTGTAATTATATACATGATATTATGTAGTATCACTATTACGTAAAATATTCGAATACGTATGTATATGGAGGGATTTGTATTGAGCTGACAGGTGGCATGGCAACATTCCACATCTGTGAAATATCCAAATATAACCGGATGCATAGGAAAAAACTGTTATGCCATAAGCTGGGTTTACAATTATTAATAATATTTACAGTAAGATAAGTAACCTTTCATACAAGACCTGTCGGCTTTCTTGTAGAAATACTTTACTTGAATTTTGCGTAACTCGTCAATTTTATATGGTATTAAATTATACCAAATTTAACAGATACATATATCTAGTGTAATGTGTACATTGTACCTGATAAATATATTTAGTAACGCTGAAGGACATTCACAACTCTCTATACATTTTCTTTTACATAGTTTCTACCTCAGTCACAAAACGTCAAAGAAACAAGATTGCAAACAGAAGATCCCCTTTCTGTTCTTTTTAGCATAGATTGAGTCAAGTACTTACTCGTATTTACTAAATACTAATCTTTACCCGCGACTTCGTCGACATGGATTCCAATTGTACTTGTTATAATTGGATTAATTACATAAATCATTTATAATATTATTGTTATTTACTTGTAGAATACGAGGAGCGTAGAAAGCCTGAATATAAGCAAAATGAATTTAGAATGGTTCCACTGTTTTCTTCCGTTTTACTATCATTTGCCAATATATAAAAATGGTGCATACGACACACACGAGCAAGCCACATATAGCTGGTCGTTCAAAAAACATTTCCCGTTAATTGCATGCTTTTAAACGGACAAATAATATCACATTTCCACGGAAAAACATGTTTTAATCAAATAAGTGCAATAGATGGCGTTACGGTGCCAATGACCGTATTACGTGTGGCCAAAAATAAATTATTCCGTCCACGCAGCGGTCGCCGCGGGTAACGGCTAGTCTATAATGAAGGTAAGAGATAAGAGAAGGAGAAGAAAGTCACGCGCGAGTGAATTAGTATCGAAAGCTTTGCTCGACTATGTCATCTCGCAGAAGAAAGTCGCAGATCGTCAAATTCCCACAGGAACAGATGGCGGTGTTTCGAATAATTTTATTTCATAGCAGATAAGATAAGTTATTCATTTAGCGTTAGCCAACGCTACTAGCAAAATGTGCTCACAGCTTTATGTATCTCGTCATTAATTCCCCTTTACTCTCTTCCGCCACAGCGCGCGCTTTTTGTATTTAAGTATTATTTCTTTCTTTCTTTCTAAAATTGATTTCAGTAGGTGTGTTTATTGAAATAAAAATGAGGAGTAACTCTTTTATTTTTCAAACAGCGTAATTTGAACAAACTGATCGACGACTCGGTGCATCGGTCGCGTGCACCGACGTAGGCGGCCACGGAGCACTTCGAGACGGAGCCGAGTCCGGCGAGTCCACACACTGTAAACTGACAACTAGATTCTAGTAAATAGTTTGGCGAACTTCCACTGACAATTATTTATTTATGTTCGAAGAACTCAATGCCATTTTGGAACATTATGACGAGAACAACGTGCGCTTATAATTAAATACGTGTACGCCGCTTTAAACACATGCACGTCTCTCCGCGTCCATTCCGCAGTATCAAATCGCTCAGCCGGAATCCTTCAGACGTCCTCGCGGTCGCCACGAGCGACACTGCGACGGCCGGGCTCGGGGGGACTCTAAGAATCGACACTTCCAACGCGTGAACATTAGCGCGCTGACGACTCACAATGACGGGAACGACGGTCAGCACTCACCGCTTCGGTTAGGTTCGGGACTACTCGCTAGTCGTACTCCCTATCGTTATTATTTAGTCAAACGAATCACAGTACATATCACCACCTGCATGGCGGATATCGGGCGTCGCGAGGCCCCGCGCCGCTGCCGACCGCCGCCGATGAGCTCGCGGCTCCGGCTGGCTATCGCCGCTGGTGGCTCTCAATTAATCAAATAGACGCCGGTCCATCGTAGTGGCCGTGACCGAATGATCGATGTTTATTTTAACATTTCGACGATGGCCATTGCATAGCGTATATTAAACGCGAATAGAAATGTGACTATTTATTTTATTTGTGATAAAACGTACTCTATTCGTGCATTCGTCGGTCCTTTACTCTATTTCATAATTTGTTCTTGCGGTTTCTATTTATCGATTACAATAATAATGTCAATTCTCAAAATGTCCGAGAAACGAGGCACATATTACGATCTTATCTCGAGGCAAATCTTAGGACCGCCCGGTCCCCCGGGCGGAGGGCGGGGAAGGGGCGAAGGCCGGAGGGGCTCCGTGCGAGTAGCCCGGGCCGCGGGCGGGTGTCAGTGCACGATGCAATGTTGTAGCAATGAAAATGCGTTATTTTCAATAATTAATTTATTTTTACACAATATTTAGACTATAGTCAGACGACAACTAATAACTATAATAATCCCGATACAAAAATATTTCATTTCCTTACTCTTTATATTGACAGGTTTATACTTTTTACATTTTATGTATAGATATATTCAAATTTATCGAGTGTGCCTTGCGGGCGGATATATTATAAACACGTTTGTGATGTCACACTCCGGCTCGCGGGGGGCCGCGTCTGTCGTATAGTTACTTTCGCTTTATAGTACACACGGTATAAATAACACTCCCGCTATCTATCAAATGTACATCGCGAGGCTGAACGCACTTATTTACAATATAGGTATTTATTTAACGAACAAAATTGACATCGATATTCATCACTATAACATTAAACAACAGAAATATTATCTCACACGTTTATGGCAAATCGTCAAAGATTCCACACGATGTCTTCAATTTTCACCGTTTCATAGACAATTATAAAACACAACATAGCTATATTTTACATAGTCTTAAAACAAAATAAATAATTAATTCTCTAAACAGCATTTCTTATTGTCAAATGAATCTAAATCGGACGCGGAGCGCCGCACAACAATTCCTACGTTATTTGTTTATGTACTAATCGATTATTTCTAAGTCAACCTTTATACACGATATAGGAATGTGCCGGACGTTCGGTGACCGTCTACGACGGAGCCTCCCGACGCCCGGCGCCGGCGCGAGGTCTTCGGGGGCGCCGCCGACCGTACGGGTGGCTCTCGGCGACGGAACGTAGGAGAGGAAGGCGGAGGGTCATAAACGACGACAGGCGAGAGAGGAAGGACGAAACGAACGGTCGCAGCGGCCGAGGAAGTACTCGATATCGTACAGGCGCAGAGACAACGGCGGACAGTCGGACGCGGGGGGGGGCGCGGCCGCTCACGCGTCGCGGTCCTCGCGCACCAGCCCCGCCGTGTCGGCGCCCGTGTCGGGCGCGGGGTCGAGCGCGCGGCGCCGGCCCGGCGGGGCGCGGGGCGCGGGCGGCGCCGCCGGCGACAGCGCGCCCGACTGCGTCTTGTCGCGCACCTCCGCCGGCACCTCGTACACGCCCGCTGCAACAGGAGCGCGCGCGTCAGGGGGGGCTCGGCCAAGGGGAGCGGGGGGAGGGGGCGCTGGGCCGATACTCACGCAACGGCGGCTCCGGCTGGCCTTCGGCAGTGGCGCGCGTCACGGCTTCGTACATGGGGTTGCTGAAGTCGCGGCCCTTGCGCGGGACTTCCAGCGAGTACGCGTCGCTCGCCGCGCCGGCCGTCGCGCCGCCAGCCGCGCCGCCCGCCGCGCCGCTCGCCGCGCCGCCGAACTCCACGTTGGACCCGGCGCGGAACGACACGCTTTGCGACGAAGCCAGGCTGCTCAGCCCGCCGCCCTTGCCGCTATGGAACGGATACGATTCGACGTGAATATTTTAAGTAACTACTGTAGAGAATATATTATCGTAAGACTAGCCGGAGCTATCGATAACGAGAGTAGAGCGGTTTCAGAAAATTGTGTTTTTTATATATGGTATGTAATAAAACTGAAAGTACTACTCACAAGGGCCTCTTTCTAATAATAAACCAGGCGGCGGGCGCGGCCAGCGCGAGCAGCAGCACGAGCAGCACGGGCACGACGACGGCGGCGGGCGAGGCGGCGCGGCCGGCGGACGCGGCGGCGGCGGCGGCGCACACCGGCCCGTCCAGGCCGTTGGCGCAAGCGCACTTCAACTCGCCGTCCTCGCCCTCCACGCAGCGCCCGCCGTTCTCGCAGCGGCAGATGCGCGGCAGGGGTCGCTCCGGTTCCACCGCTGTTCACAGTCAACATTACGTTCCATTAACCGTTTAATAATTCACCACCTCCTCTTACTCGACATCGATCGCGATATAAACAAAATCGTAAGAGCCCGGCGGTCATGAAGTATGTTGCACGTATTTTTTTTAAATACTACAATTAAAGGAAAAAAATTCAGACGGGTAGTAATTTTCCATCGTTACTACGGTGGACACTTGTGCATTGTTCGATTATATTGATTTATTTTTATTAAATATGTATATAGACGGCGAGCAAGGACCTGCGTCGCAGGCGCGGTCCTGCGCGCGCTTGGGCGGCTGCAGCAGGTCGGGGCAGGCGCAGCGGCGGCCGGCCGGCACGCCCAGGCACAGGTGCGAGCAGGCCGAGCGCGCGCACGCCGCCCGCGCGCCCCCCGACGCGTTGTACCGCAGCGGGTGCCACACTGCGGAACGTACCGCCGGTTGGGATAATGGGGGTGGATGTTCGCATGGATTGACTAATTATTTCAAAATACACATTTATTACAACGACTATTTCATATGTATGCCGTACAGTAAAATGATATGTAAACTCGAGCTACGATTAATGTTCAGAGTTTTTTAATTATACTGGAACATTGGAACTCGAAATACTTCCGGGAGTAAAGTATCCGTACCCTTACAACCTCGGCTCGTCCGCTCCGAGGATTGCATCAAATGAACATACAGGCATAAAACAATCAAAATGGCCATTTAATTTTATGTACTGACAAATAGTTCAAATAAACTTATTTACTCAAGCAAAGGTATTTTATGACCACACACGGATATTGTCGACACGTATGAATGAGTTTTATTAAGAGTTAAAATTAAATAAACGACCGCTCACCTTTCACGGCGGACGGGTTGACTAGATCCTTGGAAATGACAAACGGCACCCCTCGCCCGAACTTGTCCTGGCGCAGCAGCTCGCCGGTGTCGCGCGTCACCCAGTACAGGGAGGACTCGAAAACGTCCAGGGACAGCGGATGCTTCAGGAGGTCACCCTTCAGAATGACCTTCCGGTTGGAGCCGTCGTGGCGCATCACCTCTATCGTGTTCAGCTTAGTGTCGGCCCAGTAGATGGCGTGGTCCATTCCGTGATCGATGGCCAAGCCGGTGGGATGCCGGATGTTTTCCGTGACGATGGGTCTTCGCTTGGAACCGTCCATCCACGCCGTTTCGATTTTCGGGGCCGAGCCCGCGTCGGCCCAGAACATTTTGCCCGTCTGCGGGTCCAGCGCCAGCGACGTCGGGCTCTCGATGCCGGCGGAGACCAGCGCGCGCCTGTAGCGGCCGTCCGTCCTGGCCACCATGACGCGGCCTCTCGGCTTCGACCCCGTGCGGTCCACTTCGGTCCAGTACAGATTATCGCCGATGTAATCGACCGCGATGGCCGTCGGCTTGGCGTTTCCTTTCATGTTGAGATCTTGCGCGTAGCCGCTCTTGACCTGGCCCTGCAGAGCGTTTATCATGTATGATCGTTTAATAGTCTTGTCGTAGCTGTCCGCCCAGAAGATCATCTCCTGCTTCGGATCGTAGTCCACGGCCTCGATTCTCTTCTCCGACGCGATAACGTCGAACTCCTCGTTCTTCTCCTGCGCGAAGGCGCGTATCTCCGGCCCGTTGGCGAACATCAGGACCACGTCGCCGTCTAGCGCTTTACAAACGCCCGATAAATTGTCGGCTAATCTGTGATATTTAAAATATTTATTGAGATGCCATATCTTTCATATTAAATATTGAAAGGGAAGTTATAGTCGCTCTACTTAAAAGTATATCCTGATCGTACAAATTTTTCAACTGGACATAGATTACGCCCGAATTAAATCTACATTTTCTGTAAAAATGTCGACTTCTAGGGATCACTACGGCTACGTAACAATAACACTGCATAAATCATTTCGATCCATCGATTAAACGGTGGAGCGAGCGACGGGTCCGTTTCGTTCGAACGGCGTCCGACTCACTTGAACCCGTTGCGGCAGCCGCAGCTGAAGCTGCCGTTGAGGTTGGTGCACAGCTGCGAGCAGTGGTGCGTGCCGGCCGCGCACTCGTCCACGTCCACGCACTTCTTGCTGTCGGCGGGCGAGATGATCCAGCCCTGGAAGCACGTGCAGATGTACCCGCCCGCGCCGCCGCCCGCCAGCGTCAGGTTCGTGCAGAAGTGTTCGCAACCGCCTGCAAAAAGTAACACCGCTACTATGTCGCACCGTCGGGGTCGTCGGGTCTGGATCTGGTATAGTAACTACTTTATTACGAGTCGCATATAAGAGGTGAAAGTAATCTCATTTCATTAGCGTTCGGAAAACGCTCGCGAATACCTCACTACTCGATTGACGTTCAATTCGTTTCGCAAAAAGGTAATAAAATAATGGGTCGACATCAGAGGGGCTTTCGGCGACTCACCCTTGTCCTGCGGCGAGCAGGCGTGCGCGTGGTGGCAGCCGCGTTCGTCGGAGGCGTCCCCGCAGTCGTCGGCCAGGTCGCACAGGCGCGCGCGCGGCACGCAGTGGCGGTTGGCGCACTGGAACTGCGCGAGCGGGTCGCAGGGCCGCGCGCGCGCCGCGCAGAGCGTCATGTTGTTCTCGTCCGAGCCGTCGCCGCAGTTGTCCACGCCGTCGCACACTTGGTATCTGGAAGGCGCCTTTTTACTTTTTATACGTTAAGATTTGACGCTACGGACTCCGGCCGGCCATAATCGTTGTATGTCGCAATCGATGGCCTCACAATAAACTCGGATAATGTCGGTCGTTCGTGCTATCCTCGTTATACATGCCTGTATGATGCAATTCGTACATTCCGTCTCGTAAGCTATTTACGGGAGCAGCGCGATCTTACCTTTTAATTCATGTAAATAATTTAATTTAGTACGTTCGGTAGCGCCGAGGCGATTGCGCGTGCGCACTCATCAATCATCGATCTCACACGCGATTCATTAGTCGATACTTAATGTTTTTCCGTCACACCGAATCATTTTGTTCAATCATCAACAGCCACATAGCATAAAGGAGTGTAGGATTAACCGTGGAATGAATGAAATCTCCCGAAACCCTAAAAGGACTACAACATTGACATTGGTTACCTGGGAACGCAGCGATGATTATCGCAGTGGAATCGCCGTAACGTATCGCAGTTGAAGTTGCTACAAATGGAGCTCGCTTCGTCCGAGCCGTCTCCGCAGTCGTCCGTGCCGTCGCACAGATCCGATTGCGATACGCACAAGTTATTCGCGCATTGGAACCTGTAGGAATAAAATTATTAGTGTTTTTACGCACCGGCAAATATTTATCACATTAAAAAATGCAATTACCTGCTTTCAGGACAGTATCGTCCTCCCGGGAATCTCGGTGGACATCCGATTTCATCAGATAAGTCTCTGCAGTCCCTATCGCCGTCACATCTGAAATATGCGGCAATGCAGTGTCCAGATTTACACTGGAAAGTTCCGTTCTTGCACTTAAACCCACCACATTCCAATTCGTCCGTATTATCCCCACAGTCGTCCTCGTGGTCACACCTCCAGCGGGAGGAAATACATTTACCGTTGCCACACTTGAATTCGGATTCGGAGCATTCCCTGTAGCTGTGCTGGCAGACGGTCTCGGACTCGTCGCTGCCGTCGCCGCAGTCGTCGGTGAAGTCGCACAGCCACTGTTTTGGGATGCACCGCTTATTTTCGCACGTGAAATCCGTTTCAACGTTGCAAGTCGGACAATTCTCCGGTAGCTCGTCGGAACCGTCTCGACAGTCATCTTTACCGTCACAGAATAGCCATTTGGGTATGCAGCGGTAATTAGATTGCCCCGGACAACGTCTCCATCCAGTGGTGCAGTTCTTCTGCCGGCACATGTAGGCGGGCTCGTCGGAGTCGTCGCCGCAGTCGTTGTCGAAGTCGCACATCCAGAGCTTGGGAATGCAGCGACCGTTTTTGCAGGAGAATTCGGTGTCGGGGTTGCAAGGTCTGTTATGACACATCGCTGGATCCTCGTCGCTGTTGTCCTTGCAGTCCGTGTCGCCGTCGCACTTCCAGCTGTCGAGAATGCATCTACCGCTAGTTTTACATTTGAATTCCAAAACCGGGCAATTGTGTGCGCACTGCGCTTCGTCGCTTCCATCTCCGCAGTCGTCGGTCCCGTCGCAGATGGTGGCGGCGGGGGTGCAGTTGGTGTTCTTACATTGGAAGGAGCCGGCTCTGCAGTGTCTCGCCGGGCAAGAGTCGGGTTCGTCGGAACCATCCATGCAATCTTTCTCGCCATCGCATTTCCAGAACCACGGTATACATTTCTCATCGCGTCCGTTACACCTATGTTGACCGTCGGTGCAGTTGGAAATGCAAGTTTTCATGTCTCGCGCCAAGTAGAATTGATTTGGACACGCACATTTGTACGTAGTTGCACCTTCTTCACCGTAGCCTTCGATGTTTAAGTAACTAGACTCGTGCGGCGGCGCTAAGAGACACAGGTGCGAACATCCCCCGTTGTTGGTACCGCAAGGGTTGGGATAAGACAGTTGTCGCAAGGGATGTACGACATGGATATCGTACGGTCGGTGAGTCGTATTTCTAAGGGTGACTATATTTTCGCCAGAATGTTTATTCGCTTTACTTATCGCTTTAAGATTCCAGTCCGTCCAATAAATTTCATCATCGAACAAACTTAGCGCGAAAACGTGAGGAACTTTGGCGCCCGATAGAACGACATGTCTGTGTCTACCTTCCAAATCGGCGGAACCGATGTAATCTAAGTGCGCGTCGGCCCAGTATATTCTATCGGTAAAGTAATCGATAGTTAACGCATTCGGCCAGGCGATATCATCTTCCCAGTTCAAAATAGCCGTGAAGTTGGAACCGTCCATACCCATTTTTCCAATGTAGGCTTGAAGATGCCACGAAGTGTAGTACAAATATCCAGTGCCTGGATGGACGACGATCGCTCGAGGGTCAGCGATGCCCGTTTTTAAAGTCTTACGCCTCGTGCCGTCCAGTTCTGAAACGTCCAAATTTTTAGAATGCCTGTCTAGCCAGTAAAGTTTTCTTCCAATCCAGTCGACAGCGATGCCTTCCAGCCCGTGAGAATCATGTCTTATAACGACTTCTTTGTTCGGATTTGGATCGGAGTAATCTGATCTATAAATTGTTTTCGCAGAAACGTCGGCAAAGTACATTTTCTGTTCTCTGACATCGAAGTCTATGGCCACTACATTCATTAAATCTTGGTGTACTAGATTGTATAGAGTCGCGTCCGTTGATATGTTTCTGACATAATACTTATTTGTGAAGATGACCCAAGCTGTTATGTTATCTTTTCTTTTGCACGTATGTTCATCGGGTTCTCTTTCGTAGTATTGGTCGTTGCATTTGCAATAGTACGAGCCGGGTGTATTTGAACAGCGCTGTGAACACACTCCCGGTGTTTCTACGCATTCGTCTATATCTGCACACGCTTTACCATCGCCGAGTAGTTTATATCCTTGATTGCAATCGCAATAATATCCGGTTAAAGTATCGATGCATTTATGACCGCACTGATTGATTTCCAACTTAGCACACTCGTCCACATTGCAGTGTGCAGGTTCATCGGAGTCGTCGGAGCAATCCGATACTTTGTTACAAACCAATCTGTTGTCGATACATTGATCGTTGTTACATTTAAATTGACCGGCGGGGCAGGTCTTGTTTTGCTTGACACAATCGACTTCGTCGGAATGATCGCCGCAATCGTCTTCTCCGTCACATCTAAAATGGTTTCTTATACATTTAAAGTTCTGGCATTTGAACTCTTGATCTGTACATTGTTTGTACTGGGTGTTACAATGTTTTCCCTCGTCTGAACCATCTCCGCAATCGTTGTCATGATCGCATACCCATCCGACATTAATACATCTCCCATTGTTACATTGAAATTGGTCCTCGGAACAGGGCGTCGGCGTGGAGCAGTGGTGGATTGTAGAGTTTTCATCGGCACCGTCGATACAGTCGGGGTCACCGTCGCAAAGCCACTTTTTGGGAATACACTGAGCTCGTCCCCAGAATTTATTCTCCTGACACGTGTACTCAGTTTCAGCGTCGCATTTCCTTTCGTTGCACTGATGCCTATCATCTTCATCGCTGTTGTCGAGGCAGTCGTTATCCCCGTCGCAGATATATATCCGCGGTATACAGTTCCCGTTGTCGCAGGTGAACAGGTCGCCGAAACACGTTCTGCCTTCCGAGCGACAATATTCCGGTGGTTCGTCGGCTCCATCGCCGCAGTCGTCATCTCCATCGCAGTACCACGTGGCGGGAATGCAGCGATGGTTCGGGCAGCGGAAACTGTTCTGTGGGCAGGTGCGTTGCGCGCAGTGGAGTGGGTCTTCGTCGGAGTTGTCCCCGCAGTCGTTGTCCCCGTCGCACAGCCAGTACGGCTCCACGCAAATGTTAGTTTTTTCGCATTTCAGATGGTTCGCAGGACACGTAGTATTCCGGGGGCAACGCTCGTGCGTTTCATCCGAAGTGATGTTATCCTTACAGTCATTTATACCGTTGCACACTTGCGACATCGCAATACAGCGGGAGTTGAGACATGTGAATTCTCCCTGGTCACACGGAGCATAAACGCATCCTTCTTCGTCTGAACCATCCTTGCAATCGTTCTCGTGATCACATTTCCAAGATTTGAATATACACCTTCCATTGTTGCAGCGGAATTCATTCGGCGAGCAAGAGTGGTAGGCGCAGTAGTTCTTATCTTCATCGGAGTTATCGCCGCAGTCGTCGTCTCCGTCGCAAGACCACATCCGACTGATGCACTTGCCGTTTGCACAAAAGAATTTACTGGGATCGCAAGTCATATTTTTGGCAACGCACATCCGGCCTTCGTTCACCAACTTAGTGCTGTCGTCGCATTTGCATTCGACGGAGTTATTCGGCGCCGGATGACAACTTTGAGCGCAACCACCGTTGCTAATATTGCAGGCGTTCTTCTGGCACTTCTGCCTGCCGGTACTGTAAACGTGTATATCTCTGGGGGAGTCCTCCAGTCTCTTGACTATTTCGACCATATTAGCCCCGGTGTGTTTTTCGGCTCGATAGACACCTCGCAGTTGTAAGTCGGTCCAGTATATGTAATCTCCAAAGACCGTTATGGCAAAAGGATAGATGGTGGCAGATATTAAAACCTCTCGATCGCTTCCGTCTAGTTTAGAACGTTCAATTTTTTCACGAACGGCATCAGTCCAGTACAGTATGTTTTCGTCGAAGTCGATAGTGAGGCCGCTCGGTTGGGACAGATCCTTGTCAATGATAGCTCTCTTTAGCGAACCCGCCATTGTAGTTCTGTATATTTTGCCGGAAGTTCCGAACCGCCCCCAGTCGGTGTAGTACAGCGTGCCGTTGCAGGGATCTACGACGATGGCCCTGGGGCGCTCCACTCTCGCGATCATGACCATTTCAGTTCCATCGAGATTCATTGCGTAAATTGAATTATTAGAACTGTCGGTCCAATAGATTTTCCTTTGCGTCCAGTCGTACGATATCCCTTCCGGATTGATGTTTTTACTGATAATATTTTGTATATTGGCGGCATCTGGATTGTTGGCAGACATCCAAGCTATTCTAGCCCATGGTCGTATTTGAGTAAAGAATAATTTGTTATCGGCATAATCAAACTCGACACCTACGACGTTTGTTAAATTTCCGATAGGTTTGAACGGTACGCCTGTCGATTTTGGATCTAAATTTACAGCACGGATCTCCGTTCTGGTCGTGAACACGAGATACTCGTCTACGACATCGCACTTCTTGGGATTGCTAGCCGATATCTCGCCCGTAGCGCATTCACATCTGTGAGTATACCCTTTGTTGGCTTCTGGGGGATAGCTAAAACATAGTTGATCGCATCCACCATTTCCAAGTTTTCTGCATGGATTGTTGTCATCCGTAGGTTGGTTATTTATATCGAATATGACGATATCACGAAGTTTCGGTAGATTTGTACGCAGCTTTTCGGGTACCGACATGTTGCCCGGTAGTTTAGATGCTTTGTAGATCGTCTGCAAGTTCCTGTCTACCCAATATACGCTTCCTGTATGTATGGCGATACCCATCGGATTTGGAAGATTTGACCTGATAAGTTGTCTATTTCCACCATTATATGAGATTTTTTGAATCTGGTCCAGTTTGGAATCGACCCAGTAAACATCGTGAGTTAGCATATCTATTGTCAGATCCCTCGGGTTGGATATACCCGAACTGACGAGCGTTTGCCAATTGCTTCCGTCAAGATAAGCCTTTCCGATGCGAGGATATTGACCGTAGTCTATCCAGTAAAGCAGTCTCTTAAGCGGGTTCACCGCGAGCTCCCTGGGTGCATCCATAGTCTTCTTAACCAGTACCTTTCTATTGGATCCATCGAGCCAACTCATCTCAACATAATTTTCGTGGGGGAAGACGTTGGTGAAGTACAAATTGCCAGCGACCCAATCGACGGCTAGGCCTCTGATTCCGTTGCTGCCGATTCCATCTTTGACGATGTGTTCGAGGTCGGTACCGTTAGGCCTGATGCGGAATATGCCGTTCCATTGTCCCCTATTGAACTCGACCCAGTAAATGTAGTTCTCGGCAAAATGAACGTCGACATGTAAGATATGATGGCCCAAACCGGTCACGGGAATCATAGCCTCGGCGCTTTGCTCTAAACTGTATCCTCGAATGAGATCGAGCTGAGAGACGACCGCGAAGGTCTTGTACGGCACACAGTTCACTTCCATCTCCTTCCTGTAGCCGAGCGAGCACGCGCACACTCGCGAGCCTCCTTCGCTCGGGATGCAGATCTGTTCGCAGCCGCCGTTGCTCTGGGCGCACGGGTGATGCATAATCTTTCTCTTTTGGAATATAGTCAGCGATTTCAAGTCGCTTTCGTTGTCTAGTATTACTTTGATATTGTCCCCGTTGGGTAGATCGGCCTTGATGATTTTTTCTTGTCGAGGATCGAGAACGTACAGTCTCGAATCTAATATCGCTACGACTTTGGGATAAGATATGGCGTTTTGTTCGCTGAGAATGGTCTTCCTGTCGTTCCCCTCGGTGTTGACGCTGTTAACGCTGGCCGGGTATTGGGTGCTGAAATAGACGATCTTTTTTTCGATGTCGACAGCCACCGCCTCCGGCCTCTCGATGCCGTCCACCAAGATGACGGGGACGGTCCCGTCCATGTTAGCTTTACCGATTTTAGCCGGTACCCCGAATCCGCCCTCGTCGGCCCAGTATATTTTTCTGAAAAAAAAATACAGATCGGTTACACAAAATCGTGCAATGCATCGCATGTCGCAAACGTTACGTTGGCAAAATTCTGTCAGTTATTATTCACCCTTCGGTCGGATCCAAGCACAGTCCCTTAGGCTTGGCCACCGCAAACTTGCTGCCGTCGTTCGCCAGCACAACGCTCCTGTACTTGACCTTGCCGTCCACCCGCACCAGCTCGATGTTGCCCGCGGCCCGGTTGGCAAGGTACAAGTTGCGGCCGAGCCAGTCGAAGGCGATGGCGGAGGGCGAGCCCACGACGCCCGTCTCCCGCCCCAGGAACTCCACCTTGTTTCCGCCGCCGTACGGCATGCTGTACACGGTGCAGTTCTCGTCGTCGCCGTCTCCGGACGTCGCCTGGAGCCAGTACAGCGTGTGGCCCTGTCGGTCGTAGTCCAGCTGTACGCCGCCTGAGACGGTAGCGCAAATTTGTTATTTCGTCGATTTTTTTCAATTCAATAGGCAAAGCGAACTCGATACGGTACCTGCGATTCCGACGACCGGCGCAAGTTGCCCGGCTCGCCCCGACCCGTCCGTCGATAGATCGATAATTTGCGATCCTTTCAGTACCATTAAGTACGAAGTTTCCTCTGAAAATGACCAGTTTAAATTAACAAAAAAAAGAAAATCAAAAATTGTGAAAAACCCCACGACGGTTCATATGTAATTGAAAAGTATAGAATAATAAAAAAACCCCGACTTAATAATTTATTTGACGAGAGATAATTAGCGGAAAAGCAAGAAAATCCGTCTAGGGCTGCCTTTAAATGGTCTAGTTTTGTAGTTTTATAGTAACGTGAATAATTTGGAGACATTTTATTGCTATGCTTATTTATATTTATGTTAAAATTTGAAATATTGATGGCAGCCTGGCGGATTTTTTTGCTTTTGCCGCTAATTATCTCTCGTCACATAAATTATTTAAGTCCGGGTTTTTTAAAAGTATTTTTATGCTTTTTCATATGAACTCACATATGAACCGTCCTAAGTTTTTTTTTTTAATTTTTGATTTTATTTTTTTTCAAAACTTTTTAAAGAGCATAGGAACATATGCACATTATACAAAACAGTTAGTAAAAAAATACATATATTGTTGGTTTTCTATATCTTGATCATCCTAAAGTTTACATTAATTTGAAAAAAATCGCTATTTTGTTTTATTCTTTGTCTTAATTTAATTTTGATTTTCTAAAGTTTTTTAAATACCATTATTGTTCTCGTATATATGTTTAACATATTGCAAATATAATTTGTTAAGTTTTGTACAAGCAAATGTTTACTGCAGCGCTCCCTGGTGAGTTGTTACTGTAACATCTATCTACGAATATGCACCAATCAAATCAAACCCCATCACTGAAAACCGCATTAAAATCGGACCAGTGGTTTTGGAGATAAATGGTAACATTGGTTTGGACAAACAAACAAACATCGTCTCACCCCAAACGCATATACCGTCTCCGTTCCGTCGCGAGTAATAAAAATAAACATTAAATACCCTATCTATTAAATGAACGCAAACACCAGATTACCTTCGATACATTTGCCGTCAGGTAGCAACTTGAATCCCGGCTTGCACACGCAGGCGTAGCCGACCGTCGCGTTCGGACTCAGCAAACAGAGATGCTGACAGGAGTCTTTCCCGCAGGGAGAAGGATACTGCTGCTGGAGGGACGGATGGTGCACGTGGATCGAGAGCGGCTGCGAGATCAAATGGGACACCACGGTCTGATTGGTGCCGAAGAACTTGTGAGCCGATAGTACCCTGTTGAGCTGACGGTCGGTCCAGTATAGCGTGTCCTCGAACAGCGTCAAGGAATGTGGATGTAGCAGATAATGACTTCCGGCCAGCACTTGCTGCCTTCCCGAACCGTTGTAATAACAGAAATCTATGAAATCCAGTTTAGAATCGGCAAAGTAAACCCTCTGGGTCGCCGTGTCCAGCGTCAGTCCATTGGGCCAGTATATCTTCGTCGTAATAATAGCCATGCGCTGCGTTCCATCCATTCCGACTCTTTCGATGCGAGGGTTTTCTCCCCAATCGGTCCAGAACAGCCACCTCGCGGTCGGCGCGGGATCCAAGCACATGCCCCTCGGCTGAGTGATGTTGCCGCTCATCAGGGCGGTTCTGGCGCTGCCGTCTTCTTTGGCCACTTCGATGGTGTTGAGCTTGCTGTCCAACCAGTATATATTGCCACCCACCCAGTCGTAAGCCAACCCTTCGACCAGATCCAAGCCCGTGGAGATGATCACTTGCGGTTCGCTTCCGCGATCTAACCGGGATATCTTCTTCAGCTTCATGTCGGACCAGAATATCGTTCCCGTGTGCATGTTGGACGCGGTCGCGACTACGTTCTCTACATTTATAGGTACCCTCTCGAGTCCCTGTTCGTTCAAATCCGCCACTAATATAGAATGTCTATTGGAAATGATCAAAAAGGCGCTGGAGTGGTTATTGGCCTTACACGAATGGTTGTTGAGCGCCAACCGGTATCCGTCGACGCATCCGCAAAAGTAGGACCTCTTCGTGTTCGTACACGTCTGCGAGCAGAGGCCCGGCGGGCTGCACTCGTCGATGTCCCTGCAGGTGAATCCGTCCGGCTCCAGCTCCTCCCCGCTCGGACACAGGCAGAGCGGGCCGGCCGGCGTCTGCTTGCAGTCGTTGGAGCACAGCCCGGTTCTGTGCTCGCACTCCGCGAAGTCGCAACCCGGGCCCTCGTCGGCTCCGTTGGGACAATCCGTGCTGTTATCGCATATTTGCGAAATATTAACGCATCTGCCGGTGATGCCCGGACACGCCCATTGACCCGAGGGACATCTGTAACATGGTGTCTTATTTAATTAGGGCTCGGTCGCTAGAGAGGCGGTTTAAGGTGTGGCAGAGGGGGGCGGTAGGGCGGTGGAGGGGCGGCGGAGGGGCGGCGGAGGGGCGGCCGAGGGGCGGCCGAGAGGCGCCGGTACCTGGCGGGCGGCGGCTTGCAGGCGTGCTCGGTGCTCTCGTCGGAGCCGTCGCCGCAGTCGTCGCGGCCGTCGCACACGTAGGCCTTGAACACGCAGCGGCCCGACGCGCAGCGGAAGTGGCCGGCGCCGCACGCCGCCGCGCCGCACGCGGCCGGCTCGTCCGACAGGTCCTCGCAATCCGGCGTGCCTGCGTCGGGCCACCCGTTACACTTTACATCGACGAAATTCATACGCACCGAAACATACGTAATAAACCCCGTCTGGCTAATTGTTAACCCTTACTACTTATATATGTACTTATTTGAAATTTGCCTTTTTGTGCGGCAACATATGGATAATTTTAAAACTAAATCTGAAGTTCGGAAACGTGAGGGGTCTCTCAGAAACAACAGTGAACATGAACCGTATATGCCAAGAACAAAATGCATGATTTATAGAAAATGTGCAATTAGTTCTGCAATACGTATATTTAGTAAGCTTCCAAACAAAATTAAAAATTCTCCAACTAATAATTTTAATAGTTAAGAATATATTAAAGAAATGACTCATTCGAGAAGTATTTTATAACCTTAAGGAATTTTTTAATTTAGATGAATCTTAAGTTATAAACAAAAATTGTAATGCAAAAAATATTTTTTGTCCATTGTGAATTGTTTGTAAATCGTATTGTATACCCCGTCGGGCAGACCGTCGCATACCAACTCCCGAACCAGAACTAACACCAGAATGTCTATAGTCGTACAATAAAGAAATTCTATTCTATTCCGTTACATCATCGCGTCCGTGAGAGTAGTGAAGATGTAGTACGCGTTACCGTCGCAATACCAGGTGCGCGGGATGCAGATCCCGGAGGAGGCGCACTGGAACTGCTTGTCGGGCGCGCACTGGTGCGGCGCCAGCGACGGGCAGCCCGCCTCGTCGCTGCCGTCGTTGCAGTCCGGGATGCCGTCGCACTTGTACGCCTCCTGCAATCACGTCGCGCCCTCACTGCTCCGGCCCGGTGTCGCCGGGCACGATGTGGTCCGACGACGTCGGTGTCGATAACGATTTCAAATTGAACTGGGAGATCGTGCGTAATCGCTCACGAAACTTGCTCAGATTCTCCGATACACGCCGGTTTAGAGCTATATGGACTGGGACGTGATGACCTTTATAACTTCCTATATTTTTTAAAAAAAATTTAATAGTAATAATTCAAACATTGGGGGTGGTAGAACCCGTATACGGTTCGCCCGGGGAAGTACCACCGCCACACCTATTTCTGTCGTGAAGCAATCGTTTCTACAATTTGTGTTTCGGTTTGAAGGGTGCGGTCGCCGGTCCATATGTATACCGGAGGCGACCATCTCGGCCCTCGAGAGTAGTGTCGTGCCAGCGAGGGACCTCCGATAGGGCAGATACTAACGAATACTAACTGCACTTACACTACTAACAAACTAACCGGACTAATATCACTAACAGTCTCATTCCTGCAGCCCTATTATTAACGAATACTCACCAACTAATTCCGATTAACACCTATTAACTGAATTCACACTAACAGTCCCATCCCTACGGCCCTATTAGTGGTCCGTCACAGACGTCCATGGGCGGCGGCCGCCACTCGTGACGGCTGTCGGCTCGTTCACTACACTCGTAACTTAAAAAAAATATATCGAAAACCCGAAAGTAAACTCTGTCCTTTACCTGGACGCACTGTTTCAAGTCTGCGCACTTGAACTGGCTGGCGAGGCACGACACGGGCGGGCAGTCGGCCTCGTCCTGCTTGTCGTAGCAGTCGTCGTCTCCGTCGCACACCCACGACGCCGGGATGCAGTGGCCGGTGCGCGGACATGTAAACTGACCGAAGTGAATGTCATACTTAGGAATATGCAAATAGTACGATGACCGGAAACTTCCCGATCGGAAGTGACTTTTTAACGCGTTATGTAAATAAGTTTAGATTCATATTAAGGATTATGAGAACCGACACCGCAATATTTTATAAAATGAATCTATTCGCAACGGTAGCGACGAACATCATACATATATAAGTTTAATTGACTGCTAATAAATTTATTTCGTAATTTTACATGTACGTATAAAAAACGGACACAAAACAGTTAGTAAAAGTAAGCGTCAGTCGGTCATACGTAACAAAACACAACGTGCAATGTAATGATTTACGCATGAAGATCGAGTTAAGGGAATTAGATAAATGAGGCTAGCCGCGATGCGTCACGACAACGAAGGAACAGCTCACCTGGAAGTAGGCGCACGTGGTGTCGGCGCAGTGCGCGCCCTCGTCGGAGCGGTCGCCGCAGTCGTTCTCGGAGTCGCACTTCCACGTGTTGGGCACGCAGCGGCCGTTGTCGCACCGGAACTGCGACGAGCTGCACGTAACGTTCACGCACCCGGTCTCGTCACTAAAATCGCCGCAGTCATTCTCCGAATCGCACTTAAAGGTCGCGGGGATGCAACGACCCGATTTGCACATGAATTCCGATGCGCTGCACGTCGTCTCTAGAATGTCATAGAGACGTGTCCATTTTAATATCTGCGAGAAGAACCGCAAGGAGATCGAAATAAAACTAGCGCATACGAATGCATATTTATTAGAAATTACAAAAAGGGAAGCAAAAAGTGCAAAAGCCAATCGAACGTCAACGCGGTGAGCGCGAGACGGTCAGTGCAACGCGTATCGGAACTTACTGGTGCAGTTCTGCTCCTCGTCGCTGTTATCCAGGCAGTCGTCGTCGCCGTCGCAGACCCAGCTCTTCGGAATGCAGCGTTGATTATTGCACGTGAAGTCCCACGTGTTGGGACACGCCTGGACCGGCGGCTCGGAGTCGGGGTCCGCGATGCAGCTGACGCTGTCCGTGGCCAGCTTCTCTCCGTACGGACAACCGCATTTCACGGTTAACAATTCAGTGTTATTCCTCGGAATCGCAAAGCACAGTTTTTGACAGTTGCCGTTATTATGCGCACAAGGCTGCATCGCATCGATCTTTTGAATCTCTTCGCTGTACACCTTGACGCCGTAGAGTCTATTCGTCTGCGGCTCCCTCACCATGATGTCCTCCTGCTCGCCGGTCAACTTGTGCAGGCGAACGATCGCATCCAACCTCCAGTCCGTGATGTACATGAATTCCTTGTGAATGACGATCGAAAACGGATGCCTGATCAACCTGGAGTTCACGGTCTTCACGTCGGTCCCGTCGAGCCGGGAATGCTGAACGTGGTCCAACAGAGCGTCGCACCAGTATAGTCGGTTCGCATCGAAGTCTATGGACAGGCCGTTGGGCCAGCCCAGCGTGACGTTCTCGAACACCAGCAGACCGCTTCCGTCGGTGTTCGCCCGACTGATGTTCGCGGGACGATCCCATTCCGAAAAGAAGATGTATCCCTTGTTGGGGTGTACCACGATAGCGCGGGGTCGTTTTAAATCTTTCAGAAGAGTTCTCTTATGAGCGACGTGTCTGGTCGATAAGACGTTCAGAGTTCCTTTCCTCGAATCTATGTAGTAAAGATTCTTCGAGGCCCAATCCACCGCCAGACCTTCCACCCCCTCGTTGTGAGACGCGAGCACGATCTCCCTGGTGGACCCGTTTCTGTGAACTCTGTAAATGACATCTTGCAACACGTCCGAATAATAAATATGTTCATCTCGAGAATCGAAGTCTAATCCGACGAATCTCGCCCTCCTCGACACCACCGGCAGTATGGCGTCGCTGAAACCTTCTATCACCGGATTCAAAACTTTCCCTTTGATGAACCGCTGCTGGGAATACATAAGGAACTCCTTGACGAGGTCGCAATTCCTCAGGTCCGTCTCCAGCCTGTAGCCGATGTTGCAGGCGCAGCGGTACCCCAGGCCTCCGTTCTGCAGGGCCGTCACGATGCACATCTGCTGGCAGCCGCCGTTGTTGTTCCCGCACGGATTGTTCACCGACGTTTGTTTCAGAGAGTGGATCACGGTCACGGCCTTGGGGTCCCTGATGTCTTTCATTTTGTAGATAGCTTGGATGCTGGAAGCTCCTTCGTATTTGTTAACGGAGCTGATCCCCTGCTTGGTACCGTCCGACCAGTACACTCTGTCTTCGAACAGGGCCAACCTCGAAGGACTGGGCACCTGCTGGCCCCTGAGCACCAGGAATCTATAATTCCCGTCGTAGTCCACCGTT
This sequence comes from Passova gellias, assembly GCA_018249975.1. Taxonomy (NCBI): domain Eukaryota; kingdom Metazoa; phylum Arthropoda; class Insecta; order Lepidoptera; family Hesperiidae; genus Passova; species Passova gellias. The sequence continues at coordinate 25,558 of DWUN01000152.1, forward strand.
TCGATGTAGTCCAGCAGCGAGTCGCACCAAAATATCCTCCTAGCGATGATGTCTACCGCGATACCCGAAGCCTTGTAGGTAGCCTCGGATACAATAGATTTGGAATGCGTTCCGTCCATGTTCGCTCTGATAATCTGGAAAGTAATGTCCGCGGTCAGCTTCGAATCCTCAGTCGGTAAAATATTTTAATCGATTGCAATTCACAATCTCAATCGTAGCATGTAAATTTATCGTGTGTTAACCAGATCAAAATAGGTCAAAATCTTGATCTATATTACTTATTTAAACGATATCATAATATGCATAACAAACCGCCAAACCGCTCGATTTAAATAGTTCTATACAATAGTACGCTGCGTTTTTCTCAAAAGTAACGAGTAGCATAACGGCTCGCCGCGAACGGACGCGCTTCGGTATGGAATTGCCACTCACTTGGCTGCTATCCGCCACGAACATCAGGCCCAGCGTGGGGTCGAGCGCGATATCCGCGGGGTTGGTGAGGTTGGAGCCCAGCACCACGGCGTGGCCGCGCCCGTCCAGTTCGAACACGTCAATTTTCTGGCCGATCGCGTCGGCCACGTACAGCTTGTCTCCCACCCAGTCCACGGCCAGCGCCACGGGCGCCCACGAGCCGGCGACGGTGATGTCGGGGCTGATGTAGCTCGAGACGCCCGCCGGAGCGTTCAGCTGCTGCGTGTGGATCTAGCGTCGGAAACGTTAATACGAACAGATTAATGAATGGCATCGATTTCAAATTTGAAATATTGAGCGATGTCGTTGAAAAGCTTCGGGGGTTTTCGGAATTGGAATTTTACAAGTACCTACTCGAGTATCGTAACTTTTCCACAAAAATTTGTAGAAAATTGCAAGTGTCCTATATGCGGACAGGAATTGGACAACGTGACGTCACTCGGTGGTGATAGTTGACGAAGAAGTGGTTGGGTATCTACGGACTAGAGCTACGACGGTGCTGGACGATGAGCGAATCCGTAAGATATTCAAATCGAGTCCCTCGGAATACCATTATTGAAGTGTAATTAAATCTGAGACGAATTAAAGTAAACCAACAGACTGATGTTTTAATTCTGTATAAAATTATGTCGACCTCATTTTCTGAGGATAGCATTAACTATGGAAACCGAGAATTACTCGGGAGTTTGGTTTTGATGATTAGCATGTTTATAACAAAAGTATAAATTATTTATAAAATTATGTTATTTACTAGTGAAAATGGAATATGAAGTGACGCAAAATAGTAATAGTATATCTACTCGTATATCCATCGATAATCATGTTGCTAGTTCTATGGTGTTTATTTTGTTTTTCTTACATCCTTAAGTTCCAAGTGTAGCGTCAGACGGAGCGCGTCTTTGTCACGTGACCGGTATATTTCATTCGACGCACGTTTTTAGTGCGGGCCGCCCTGCGACACGATACGAAAGTGCGCGTCGAGCTAGCTCGTAGCGGAATCACCTTTCTAGTTTTAAGATCGGACCAGAACAGCAGGTTGCGGCGGTAGTGGTAGTCGAGGCCGGCGGCGGCCGACGCGTTGGCGAGCGGCGCGGGCGCGCGGCCCAGCAGGTCCAGCCGAAGCACGCCGCGCTCGTGCGCCAGCGCCAGCGCCGCGCCTCCCGCCCCGCCGCCCGCCACGCAGCGCCCGCGTTCCGCCAGCGCGTAGCCGGGCGCGCACGCGCACGAGTATGCTGCGATGAGTCATGCATACGTTACGGTTTAGTCGAACTGCTCCCTTGCAGCTCGGAGCTGTGGCTGTATTTCGACGGAACACGTGCAATTCGCTAAAGTAACGAGCTCCCGTATAATAATTATTATCAATTAATGTAGCAAAAAATTTTCAAAAGCAATTCGTCAATTATTATTATTTTTTTATATGTTATGAGAGCAGTGAACGAGCTGACAGCGGTCACGAGTGGCCGCTGCCGCCCATGGACATCTGCAACGGACCTCTAATAGGGCTGTAGGGGTGAGACTGCTAGTGTGAATTCAGTTAATAGGTGTTAATAAGAAATAGTTGGTGAGTATTCGTTAGTAATAAATAGGACTGCAGGAATCGGACGGTTAGTAATATTAGTCCAGTTAGTGTTTGTGAGTGTAACTGCAGTTAGTATTCGTTGGTATTATCTGCCCTATCGGAGGTCCGTCACAGACTCTCGAGGGCTGAGATGGTCGCCTCCGGTATACGAATGGACCGGCAACCGAACCCTTCAAACCGAAATACAAATTGTAAAAACAATTGCTTCACGACAGAAATAGGTGTGGCGGTGGTACTTCCCCGGGCGAACCGTATACAGGTTCTACCACCTCTATAAATAATAAACGTTACATATATTAACGAGAACGCAAAGTGAATACTATTTTTTAGAATGACCGCGGTAACGTCGTAGTTATCTTAGGATTGCACTGAAATAGGCCGATAATCAAAACGAGGTAGAAGAGAGCAGAATACTGACAGCCGGGCGCGTTGACGCAGAGCTGGTGGCACGGGCCCCACTCGCGGCACTCGTCGCGGTCCACGCACGTGCGGTTGTCGGGCGCCAGCGCCAGCCCCGCCGCGCACGCGCACGCGCCGCCGCCGGGCGACGCCACGCACTTGTACTGGCACTCCAGCGCGGGGCACGACGACGTCGCTGCGACGCACACACTTTCAGCTCATTATTTATATCTATACAGAATTCTGCTAGCAGCCGACGGGCGCAATGTTGTATCGATGGAAGCGATGAACGGTGTGACGTACGGACGCAGGCGGAGCCGCGCCGGCTGCGGGAGGTCGAGGAAGTAGCGAAAGACCTTCGGAGGTGGATAGTTCACCGGTACGACGATATTTTTCGTAGTCGTTCGTTACAAATGACATTATATTATTGTTATAAATATAAATCCATAGTAAAGTGTAGGGCGGACGCGCGATCCGCGGCACTCACAGCAGGCGGTCTCTTCGTCGGCGTTGTCTTCGCAGTCCCTCTTGCCGTCGCAGAGCTGAGACCGCGCGATACACTTGTGCGTTCCTCCGGGGCCGCCCTTCGGACACAAGTACTTGTTGTCGGGGCAGGCGATGACCGTGCAGTTGGACTCGTCGGAGCCGTCCGCGCAGTCCTTGTAGCCGTCGCAGTGGTAGTTGGCCGGGATGCACAGCGCGTTGCTGCAGCGGAACTGCCCGATGTGGCACGGCGGGAAACCTGAAAGGCGTTCGCGAACATTATTAAAGACGAATTGACGTAACATCACGCCTGTAATCCCCGAAGGGGTAGGCAGAGGAGTGTAGTACACCCCCAAATTTCACCAGTTACGTT
>DWUN01000153.1:0-28812 GCA_018249975.1 Passova gellias
TATGTAGGTATGTGTATAATATATTAATGAACGGATGTAAATAGGTACCAGCCAAAGATTATGCCACTGATTGTTGTTCTTTGAATCGCTGTATACTTCTATATGTATCAGAAGATGCATCCTCAGCGGCTAATTCATCATCGCAGAGCCTCTGCTGAAACTAGGAACATTAAAACTGAACAATAGTTTCTTTTATTGATGTACCTATTAAGGAACTACTTTTTGATAATTCAAAAATAACGGGTTTAAATAGGGTTTCTAATTTTATTTCAAAGCCGTCAATTTAGCACTAAGCACTATGAACGCTGATTTTTAATTTTTTTGGTAAAAAACAAAGAAATACGTGTTTCAATATTTTTGCAAGGAAAGTAAATTAACTCCCAGCTAAGGCATTGAAAGTTTGTTTGAAAATCCGGCAAGTTAGAAGCAAGCACTATAAAAATGAGTGAGTATTTAGCTTTCTGGTTAAAATTTAAAACGGACGTTTGCGAAATTGTTCATTTTACTTATAAGTGATTTTAGTTTGAAGTAAATAGATAATCTGAGACAAAAGCAAAAACGTTTACTTATACATTAAAAAACATGCTTATTACCATTATTATTACCAGGTAATTTATTGGATCTTAATTACCATTACACATTACGACTTAAATTAAAATATATTTCAGTTAAAATCAACGCATAACCGTCAATCTGGTATTGCATATCATGATTTTTACTACCGTATATTTGTACAGATTTCTCGATAATCTCAAACAGCCGTACACATCACATCACTGTCCCCGGACTCTGGTGTCAACACCATCCTTCGACCCGGAACATGACAAACAACAATAAACGTTGCCTTGTTTAAGTCCGAAACCTAAGATTTTTATTTCTAACCGAACACTCCTTTCTAATTTCTACCCGAGCGGTGAAATTAAAGGGAAAACTTCACAAATATATAAAATCAGTAAAACGTAGTATTTGATCACGCGTTGTACATTAAAAGATACTTGGAAATTCAGAATTGATACATGAACAAACAACAAAACAAATAGCTCCTTTTATTGTATAAAGTTACGACAGAGCCTAAATTAAATAAAGAATTTTCCTTTGAAACAATATTCAATTTAGCAAGATTTTGATAACATAAAGAGTTCAGTATATACCTACCTACTGTACAATTGAATTCATATTTCATAACGTTCTGGTAAGACACTTTTTAATATATATGTTTTAGAAAATAATTTCAAATTTTTTGATACAATATCATTTACAATGGTTTACTTAATAATATTCAAATTCACGCGACTACAATAATTCTGGTATTAACGTAAACTGCTTAGCTGAAGGTCTAATAACAGTTAGAAAAGTTGTATAATATATGCATATTGTATCAGTAAAACTGTAGTAGTCAACTACTGGATGCGTTTTATCCGACGATAAGTACCTGTACCAATCACAAAAGGTTAATAAAGACCCAATTTCAAAAATATATGGGTTATTAATTTTTTTATAGTATAAAAAATTTTCAAGCATAATTTTTTTTATACTGTTTGTATAATAATATTCTGCAAATATGACTCATGTAAAATATGCATGCAAAGAGAAGAACTTAAGACTTCCAGTTATAATAAGTAGGCCCCGCGAGTAAGATAAGCCGCTGTTTACTTCGCTGTAATTTCAGCCGAAGAATTAATGTTAGTCTTATCCATTCTGTGCTTAGCCTTAAAAGTTATATAAAATACTTTACTCCCTTCAAATTTAAATGAATACGTCTATCGAGAATGACATCTTGGGAATTTTAAAATATATGTACATATAATATGTCACAATGTAAACTCAGGCAAGTCGATTATCCGATTAACAGACGAAAAAATCGTTAGTACTTTTTGGATATTAAAATATTAAACTATGTTGTAATTTTTTTACGAGCTGGCCTCCGGTCACTGCTTTCTGAGACTTCACGATGCATACTCCATTGCGCTGTTCCCATGTAAATTAGTGAAGATAAGGGTTAGTGCCAAACCAGATTTGTCGAAAATGGGTAACCCGCCCATGAAACCCCAGACAAGAATTGCGATCTAACGATAACTAGCGTAACCCACTACTTAATGCGCCCAGAAACGAGATTGTACTGAAAATGAGGACAATAAACGTATAAATTCATTCGGTGCCTCATTCACGCGTGTTTCAACTCCGGTAGTCTCCAGGGAAGACTATAGGCGAGGTCACTTCAAAATTGACCTATATCATTTTTATGATAACAGGTTGAGAATGCTTCATAACTAAATCGTTACTAAAATACTGCACAGCAGCACAAACAGATCTTAGAAAGGCCCACTATTTCTGTTGTATGTTAAAAATGTTCCACGTACAAAACACTCATAATAAATAGGAATTATGACATAGAAGTATTTTTGTATGACTTTTAAATATAGAAGGAACAAGAACATCGCATTCTAGCCGATCACAACTGAGTGCCTGACAGTTGACGCGAATTGAGCGCGTACTCATTCACTCGTTCACTTGTGTCACATTCATGTGAACTTTTTGTTCGACTCCGCAATCCTTCCAGTCGTCGATTGAATAACATAGTACTGAAATATGAAAAATGTTAGAACAGCTCGTATTTATGGCTTACACAGCATTTTTATATATCAACGATAAAGAGATATTGGAAATTAACTACATATAAATAAGAATATTAATAAACAGTCTTTAAATCTTAGAAATAGAAAATAGGTAGAAAATCTTAAGTAATATTATATAAATATGTACCTGTTTGTTTTGTTTTAAAGTCCTTCAAGGTCACAAAAATTAACATTTTCAAACAACTGTAATAAGTTTCATTAATTTTATAACTTTACAAACCCAGTAGTGAGAGTTGGATTTAATATTTAGTAAAAATTCGATTTTGAAATTAGTGTTTATGACACCTTGTACTATATAAGTATATTTTAATTAGTACAATAAATAGTTTCCTCTTACTTTAAAACAGTATATAAGAAAATGTATTTAAAAAAGCGTATCGAGTTTATGTTAAAATAAATAGTGCCGACATTTTTACAGACATTTTCAATGCATTTACAAGCAAAAGAATGCAAAGCGGCTTTCCAGTACCAGTTTATCGAACCACATTCTATTTTATTTCTTTTTCCAAACATCTCTTTACTACTTTGACTACTTTCCACTGATACACTGGTTTTCACAATAAGATTAAGATATTTTATTCTCAGTGAAGTGCTAGGTTGGACATATCCATCTTGTACAAGACGGATTTTAATCCCCAATCCTTAAAATACTGCGTACCTATTTTAAGTTTATATAAAACAATGGCATTTATTTAGTAGCCAGTTTAATAAATTTTACCGTGAGGGTATTTAAAAAGCAGAAGCTTGTTTGAAATTCATAAAGTGAAGCCTCATATTTAAAAAAGAAATGAGGTACTGCGTAAATTATTACGAACGACATCCACGCAAAAGTGATTGGCCTTTAGTCCTTATTAATTCTGTACAATATTTCGAGGGTAAGATTGCCTGATATGACTGGTCGAATTAATCAAATTCACCATACTAACAGCGCAAATAAAGAACTGTATAAGCATGATTTATCTGCTTCAATAAAAGTGGAATATTATTAAATTATTATACATTGTGTCACATAAATCATATGAAATTATTCGCCTTCTGGAACAATGCCTTTAGCTTTTCTTCAACACATACCTACAAAGGCTCATCCAAATCATCCGTCAGTGTTAGTTAAGTAAACACCAGAGAATTTACCGATGCGTTTACGACTGTTAGTTAAAAATAGAGTTATGTTTGCATCTTTGTACGATAAGGAAAAGATGACAAATTCACTGGAAATCATTGAAACAAAAATGGGGACTTGCGTTATTTATTACCAAAGTGTTAAAATGAATCAATGAAACAATTTTTCTTCTTTCTAGGAAATACGGTTTACTGTCCAGATCGATACTCAGTTTTATAAAGCCGGTAGAAAGCGCAGAGGGAACACAAGTCTGTCCGGAGGCTTATGTGTTTATGCCTATTGGTAAACCAAGGGTCGTCGACGACTCGAAAATGCGTTTACGACGTGAAATATTATTACATACCTATTGTACGGTATGATAAAGGTATTATAAATTTGATTTACGTTTTCGATTTACGGTTTTCAATTTGAAATATCTTATTACTATTACCCTACAGTATTCCAATACAAAGATACATCGAGTCGCAGGCACTACTGTTAGAATATTAAATTATGAATTGCATTGAATATATAGCTGGTTAAACGAGACTCAAATGATACATTAGGTATCTATAACTCGTTAAATAATAGTAATCGGTTTATATAAGTTATGTTAAGTTAGAAGATAATTATATAGTTCAATTAAATAATGAAAGTTTAATGAAAATAACAATTTTAATCGATGTTGTTAAAAAAAGTATTCAACATTAGCTCTGAAAATGTGTTATTGAATTCCGTCTAATTTTCGTTTAACTTTAACACTTTTATACGGTAAATATTAAACGAGTCTGCTTCACATTCCCTAAAACAAATCAAAACGTATTTCCTTGCTCGTTCCCTCCGCATATATTTGAATATCCTTCCCGTTGACTGTCGAAGCTTGTCGTATCACTCTACAATATTGGTACTCTGGTGCATTTCATTACAACAGCTGAAGTAATGGATTACATTAAATTTGGGTTCACAAAATAAAACTTGGCTTATTTACGAAGTTATCACTGTAGTCGGATTTCAAACGCTAATTCTTTATTTTAGATATCATGATAAATAAGTTTTGTCATAACGAGCGTTACATAATTTTACGTCTATAGCTATATAGGTACATGTTCTTGGTATGGAAAATTTTATTTAAATCCTCGACTATTTGCACTATCTACTCCTTTGCGATTCTTAAGTATTTGAATGCCGTTTGTACCGACGTTTTTAGAGGGGAGGGAGAGCTATCAATAAATATAATTTTCCATAAATAACAGTTAACATTCAAGTATTAAGAGTCCATTTTTAATAATTAACAAATAATAATGCCTACTTATTATTATATGAGTCTAAGCAATATCGACATCCGGTCGTAGGTAGATCAAACACTCGTAACCAAGGTAATAATGTTTTCAAGACTACCAGAACACATCCTTAATCGACCTTTAAATGTCATTTGTTCTCGAATGACGCAACAGTTAGTGACTTAACAACAATAATTGTACTGGTATAAGTAGATATAAATGTAATTGAGGATACCGTTACTTAGATAATAATAATACGTCTGGCATAAGAATTCTTTTTTCCCGCTACAAATAATATTGGAGTATCCAAATCATGTAACGCATACCAAAGTGTCGTTTGGCGACTAACGATTTATTTGAATTTCACTTCTCCCACGCCAGGAGCTCGACAACCATTTCGATGATGAGAAACAAATATTGATGTCGCTTTTTGTTCTGGATATGTTTGCTGAGGTGAAAACCCAGTGACCTTCAACTATGACTCATGGGTTATTATTTGTGTTTTTACCATTATGTACCGTTAAACCGGAACTAAGTTATTTGGTGTGAAAAATATATTAAAAAAATTATAGAGTTATTATGCATATCAAAAATAAACTAGCTTTTCCATTATTTTTAACCTGTTGAACTTGTAATATTAATTGTATAAGAATGTAGTAATGGTATTCCTTCCATTGATATAAACAAATATCTATGGACTAAATGCTTCTCGTCCACAGCGCGTACTACGGCTTAAGTATTTGCGTTTCACGTTGACCGCAATGTCATAGGACACGAACTAGAAATATTTGTTAGACGACCTTACGTCGTCTAACAAATATTAAGACAGACTTAATAATGCTAAGGAAGGCGAGTTGGTACTAGGTATCGTCAGTACCAGTCATTACCCAATAGAGAATTTCTGTCACATATTTGAAATGAAAGCTACGAAGGTTACTAGTCTCTGTCCTACCTGTCACTTATTAGTTTGACTGTTGAACCACAGTCTACAATATCGTCGGTGTTCTATGCTCTATTACAATAATATAACATACTCACACTTAAGACGGAGTAGGCTGTGGTTAGAGTCATTAGACTAACAAACGACAGTTAAGCGATAGATGATTAAATTTGACGTTACTTTAATGTGTAGTCATTTGTAAATAGATCTGCAAGATACGAATTGTAAGTTGTTATTTTTCTCTACAGTTTTTTGTAACTACGTATTGTAAATGATTATAATGTAGATTAGAATATTATTTTTGACATTAGTAAAAAGGTCGATACATTGACTTATAAAATAGCATTGGTTCTGTTTTTCCATGGCTTTATAATTGAAAATAGGTTAACACTTATTTTGAAATAACCGCCAGATATTCCAGACGTTGCTACACATTGACGTGTAATTATAGTCACAAGCAAATAGTGGTCGAATTGGCGTTTGCATCGGCCCCGCGAAATAATTACTGATAGCGTGCAAATAGAAGCTTCACGTTGCATCAGTGGGTCACAGTTGATTTCATGTTGATGCGTCAAGCGGTATCAGAATGATTGATGAGGGGACAGCGGCGCTCATACGAGTCTCGGCTGACCGCATCTCTTTGCACCCTGTGTACATTATCCACTCGGATTAACTACTAAGCGGCAAATGTCATCAGTGATAGGCAAAACGGTGATGTGGGTCGCGTTGTATTTTAAATAGGCATCTTTGATGAACAAACGGCTCGTTTTTTACATGTTACATTATGCTACTTTATTTTACAGTCAATAACGATAATTATGAACGTCAATAACAAAAGAATAACTACGACCTTCCGATATATCAAATGTAACCGTTTTTATTTCAATTTTAACTTCTTCATATAACAAAACCGTATTCAAATGCATCTGACTACATTTTCACGCATTAAATGTAAATAACACATTTATTGATAAAGCTATGCCTTACAAATGACATTCATCTAATATAAGTCTATTTCCTATCAGATACAGATGTCTATCCGCTAATTTGTCCTCACAAGGTAAATTCTTCCTTCCTTCAACACTTTTATTAAATAATTTACAAAATGCCAATAATACAATCAATACGCACTATAACATAGTCCCATAGCGCCTGATAACAGATCAATTTATAAAATTTGCTTTGAATACCGTAAAAGAGTTGCAAGCATTAACACTGGAAATTACTTAACTTAGAAAGAGTGTGTAATGCATAATAAGGTCGTGAGGTAATACATTATTCGAGATCACGGTGATTGATGAGAGCTGCGCACCAGCACACCGTGGAGAAATAATTTTGTGGTCTCCTTTAACAGACTATGACGCAGTTGGACGAAGTTACGTAATTGTTTCGAACTTATGCGATTATCACAAAAGTAAAGAAAACAAAAGGAAGACTGGACTGGAAAGGAAGACTGGCAACACTATTAAGATAAAGGTTGAAATCCTAATGATTTAGGAAACGACCGCGTTATACAATTATATACCTGGTAACCCCATCTTATAATATTTTAATAACCGTTATAATTCAACACAAATTAGGCAATTAAATGACTCTGTTATGGAAACCGGACAGCACGTAATTATACATATATACGCATATTATATGATGCTTAAAGAGATATTTTATTACACCCAGACACATACTACACAAATGTTTGTCCTGGGTGGAAATCGAACCCACGACATCTGATTTAGCAATCAGGTTCTCTAATCAAAACCAAGAGACCAGCAAGCTTTATTGGCAGCAATAGTTGCCATCCCAAAAAATAGTTTGGTCCTTTTCAAATTGGTTACGTATTCAAAGCAGTGTCAGTTGTCTGCAATCAAGTCCAGTATCTGTGTAACCACAGCATTGCATTGAAAATAACTTACAAGAATAGTTTCATTGATTCAGTGATCTGCAAACAGTGCTAGTTAATACGTTACGCAAAGTTCGATTGATTGATGAGAGGTCAGTGGAGCGCATCTGTGTCCGCGGAGACCACAGGTTTTCTACTATAATATATACCTACGAGTAAACTGTTTGAATTTCTTTTCAAAACAATGTTTGCGAGTCGCTTTTTGTCGAGGAATCTATACTAATATTATAAATGCGAAAGTAACTCTGTCTGTTTGTCTGTCTGTGACGTCATCACGGGCAACCCGCTGAACCGATTGTGATACTTGAGGGTCTTGGGATGAACATAGGCTGCTTCTTTTCCCATTTTTTTTTTAGTTTTTCGAAAAATTTCATTGTTTTACGAAAAGGTCGGCGGGGTCGTCATTTACACGGGAAAAACTTTGTAATTCACTGATTTCCAGGCGGGCGAAGCCGCGGCTTTATCTAGTAGTGGCGCCGCTTTATCCGCGGGTAAAGCTAGTCATTTATAAATATATTTGTAGGTCAGTAATCTTGTTTTGCGTAGATTATATGCGTACATTTCGTTCCAGTCATAATTTGATAAAGCGTGTACAAGGTGTGGCGGTAATCTATAAACGTTTCAATCCTGAGTACGGGCCTCTCCAGCTGACAGAAACTTTGAACCTACTCCACGACGCAGACTACAAGACTGAAAGCGTCCCAAAAGGCTTCACGATCATTATCTGACATTAATTAGGACGATAGCAGTGATAGCCTGATTTGAATCTCAGTCTCCTGATCTGGATAGAATTATTTTAAATGTATGTGCGTTTTATCACTTCAAATTTAAATATTCACCCTATTATAATTTATAAACATGAGAACTATATATGTGATGCTGGCATGATACACGAATAAGTTGTAGATAAATACGCTACTGAATGTCAAAGTGATTGATGTTAGCAGTGAGCGTTTAAGCCTCGATAGACCACAGCTTTGTCCCGCTAAATTAACTGTACATGTGCATAACTGCCCCGTTGTTGCAAATGAAAAAAATCAAATGGCTAAGTTCTCATCTTTATAATTATTCAGTAATAAATATAACAATTCACTCATGTTAATATCTATTGGCGCATAAATATACTGTTATAAATATGTGTGTTGAATATATAAAATTATGTTTGTACCTTAATAAAACAAAAAAGGCTTCTTTGCTAAAGAGGGAAATATAAAATAATTTCACTGCGTATGAACAAGTAAGTTCCGAAGGTAGGTATATTGTGTTTTCTCTTGCGTTAAGGACATATATTTTATAAACAAAAAACGATAATTATGACAATCGAACTCTGCTGGGTTTTAACAAAGCCTTGTGTGTTAACAAATATCAGATTGATTGATGAGAGCAACGTTCCCGTTTCACCGCTACTTCATTCTGTTTGCGTTTGCTACACTCGAGCTGCGCCTATACTAGTTTTTTTATGACATTGCTTAATGGAAAACATGACAAATTTCGTTATTACAAATATTAATTTAAAATAATAATTATAATAAGAATAAAACGCCTGATATTCAACTATAGAGCCTGTACTATGTTGATCAGAAAACTGATAAACTACATACCTATATATGTTACTTACATAATTTTACATCCAGATACAGGAGAAATATTCATACTTAGTACACATACATATTTGCCTATGGGAATCGAACCCACTACCTTTGCACGTCAAATTCTCTAACCTGCAAGTTCCATCAAATAGCGTCAGTTAAAGCGAATATATCACAATGTCAGAACACACAGAGAGGAAGATAAACTGAAAGTATGTTTGTATGACGGCTTCTATAAGTATATTTAAAAAAGGAACATTAGCTAAACGTGTCATGACGATAATTAGTTGAGTGACGTAGGAGGGCAAGTTAAGCGTCTTATGACAAAAGCCTCAAACGTATCAGTGGACTGTCAAACGAACGCCCCACTGGTCCCGTAACGCTACTCTGTTACGCAATGTCAGATTGATTGATGAGTGGAACCCTTTCCCGGTTGACCGCTGCTTTGTGCGCTATCTGTGTACTCTGCACTCGGCCAGTCCCTAAGTAACCATGGCATATGTCATCGATGAAACGAAAATATGACTAGCTTTGGACATTTCAATGCAAGTGGTATACAAATGTTGTTACATCGTGGAGAAATATTGATTCTTTTCACGTAGTCGATACTTACTTTTAAAAAATATGTCCTTTGATCCGGCTAGCGTTACGGTACAATTAGCATAGCATATTATTGTAATGTAACAAATTATAGAATTGATTTATTAATAAGCTTTACATAAGCTTAATTTCCGGCTTGAGACTTATACGAATTACGTACAAAATATTATTTTCCACCCTAACATAATATTTCCAATCCAAACAAAGGATCGGTGAAATATATAAAGTTATATCTTTATTTATATACACGCACGTTTACGCAAACATATGTGTACGTCAAGTTTTATCTTTGTGATAAATGGCCACATATTTTGACTCACTGGGCACAACACGAGGGCACTATAAAATACTGTACTTTGGTTTTTCATTTCGCTGACACGAAACTGAATCAATTGTACAATTTTTTCTATTGTAACTGGTGGTCTTTGTATGTATCAATGTCAAAATGTATGTACGCATATATACTTTAGCGATTTTCAATTTTCAACACACATAAAAAGCTCGTTTTGATTGTTTTAATTTTTCTACTTGTTAAATTCCACGAGCCGCTGCTACTGATTGTTGGTCTTTGATTGCGACTTTTCTTAAGTCCCATTGCTAACAAATCTCTCTGTTGCGACAGCGGATCACCTGGTGCATTCTTCACCATGATGCTGGACTGCAGATTGATGGGAATACGGGTTAAAGGTCAACCCCTCAGTCGTATTTTTTTTAGGCTGCCTTTAAGACCTTCTACGAGGTTTACAGATTGTTACCTAACGATGACAACCGGGACCGACTGTTTAATGTGCCCTCTTAAGTACGGAAACGCTCGTGAAAAATTGCTACAAGTGATGACCCGTCCGAGAGCGGATGGTACGCGGTGTCGTTTATCTTTATAGATTGTTTGTAATCTGCAACCTCGGCAGGGTTATGGTCGCTTCAATTTATTTACCCATAATTATTTGTAAATTGGATATGAACGCAAATTTGCAATTATATAGAATTATGTTTGTATCCTCTTATTTCGTTCGGCTTATTATTATTATTTAATTATCATGTTGCCTATAAGAAATAACTAATTATAATAATTTGTTTTATTTTATATAGGTACACATAGAGTTATGTTATGTTATATTCTTGTAATATTTTCATATTAATATTCAGCTAATTTCAAACATATTTATATATGTATTTGTAATGAATATACAATTTCAAATATACCGCCGTCAAATGTCTTTTCAAATGTAGGCTTCATGTACCATTTGATTACGCATGTACCAAAAATTTATTTTCCATAACAGTAAAGAATAAATTGTTATATTCTGATTTATAGAGGGTAAAAATCTGGACGCGCACGGCTCAGCTTAGCAAGGATTACGTTGTATCTCAGCCCTCGTTCGATGTGAGGCGTTCTGTTTTTGTCGCGGCCGAACTCCAGCACCATTTGTTTGTACCGGGAGTTAATAATACATGAGACATTCAGAAATGTATAGAAAAAGAAACAAAACAGTTCTATATGTCAAGGTTCTATTTATTTCAAACTGAAGTATTTGATGCATTTTGGACAACTCGTATCGTATTAGATCTTACAGTTACTTTAAGTTTTATCCTTTTAAGCAATTTTACTTTCCTTATACGAGTAACTATATAATCCACTGGGAGTTTTATATCACGGTGAAGGATTTAAGTTTCATTACGAAAAATTGCATTTTAAACGAACGACACAATGTCCCTAATGGAAATGTAGATGTCATATCAATTCACCGTCGCAGACGTTAGGGCTTTTGCGTCTCAAGAATTCTGCACTGTATTAAGCACAAAACTATTCAGCACAATTTTCTGCCAACGTTACTAAACTATATCATTATGTTGTATCATTAACACATTGAAATAACTTTGTTTTTAAATGCTATATGAATCTAATTTCTTTTTTTCTATATTTTAATATTTGAAATCATATAAAGATATCTAAAATACTGTTACATCAAAGTATCAAGGATCTTTGAATTTAGAATATCTGTTACGATACTTCTTAATATAGTCGCATTATACAACTTATGGGTCTATAAGCCGTGTTTAGTTAAATTTAAATATACCTTATTATATTTATGCTACACTCCAAATGATTTAGGCAAGGAAGTCATTACAATAAATTTAAATTCAGTATTCCTATAGTGTTATGATGTAAATAGGGTGTTGTTGTGTATATAATACGTTAATGATGCATTGATGTACGGTATGCTGACTACAGACGGGAGTGGGGCACTTGCATTTCAAATAGCCGATATCTCGTTGGCGTATTGCTTTAGAACTTGTACATTTGTGTAAATGTAATAAATGAACTACACGCTACAATTATTCTTTTCTTAACTAAAATTCGAAGTTTTCACAAACTAAATTAAAACAAAATATCTCAAATAACTCATAATAAAGTTTCTTGACAATGAAATCATATTCACATCACAGCTATAATTGTAATAATAGAGAAACTGTGTAAAAATTGATTCTTGTATTTGAAAAGTATATGATAACGTCGTAGAAAGGTGATAGATAGAAGTTCACTTCACGTCACAAACAGAGCTCGCATTTGTATAAATGCCGTTACTCTAACCACTCTTGGTATGCACATTAAAAATGTGAATATTACAAACGCAAGATGAAATATGGTTTCATAAATCGTGCATGTAAAAAATTCAAAGAATAGGCCCCTTTAATTTTTTTTTTTATATTAGACCGATAGCGGAAATGAATGTTTGTGAAGCCACGAATTCGGTTACCACTGGTACCTTATATAGGCAAATTGAAGAGAATTTTGTTTTGTGGTTCTGTTGAACGAAAACCTGCACTTTGTACAATTTCGAAAAAAATCAGTGAATACAAACCTAAAAAAATAATTAAAAAGCAATGTATATGGTGATATAAGTATAGAAAGATGCATTTCAATTTTTGCTCTGCATAAAAACAAAACATAAAATGTCTTTTAAATATGTGTTATTTGCACTATGGTAAATGATTTAATAACAACTTCACTCCCTAATACTCACACAAACTAGAAAGAAACACAGTTAAGGTTGCAAACATATCTATGTATGTAGATACTCCGCTTAACAGTTTCATGAATACTTAGGTATATCATGTTTTTCACTATTCCAACTCGAACTTGCAAAGTTTGGCTTTAAAAATCTCAAGCGTCTTGCTTTATGTGACTCTTGTCGTGATATATGTTTTCCAGAATCCTTTGTCTCAGTAGTTACTCGCCAATTAAACTTCGTGGCACTTTTGGTTTATTCAGTTTTGTTAAGCAATCTATGTTTAAAAACTCTTACGAAAGAAAAAGGAAATTTAAAAGCGAGCAAATTACATAGTCATAGTCTAGTGATTTTGATTTCAGCATCCAACTGGCAGAGGTCTGGGGTTTGAGTTCTGGCATTTCTGATAATTATGTAGTGAGTTTCGTTAATGAATCTTTTTAAGTAAGTAGAGTGGCAAACAACACGAAATTATGTAGTAGTTTAATGGTATGTAGTCATTGTTGCCTACATACCACAAGTCTACTAAGTATTACTACAAAGAATACTACAAAATTAGAGGAGTTGCCAATAGGTTGCCTGCCTGGTTTATTGTACATTTCATACTGACACGGTGAAGGAATTTTCATTTTGTTGTGGAAATTAGAGCTCAATTTGATAAAAGGAAACTCTGGTTTCATTTTAAAACTATTTAGAAAAACTTACAGGCCTATAAAACCGAAGGCTGCAACTTAAAACACAAAAAGAAACAATGCCATCTTAAGGTTTGTGCCAGTAGACATAAATGCCATTTCAAATCCTCACTGAAAAGTACAATGGCATACTTAAAATTGGGGTGCGTATAAGCCAAGAAACGGGGAACTGCGATTCAGGCATAGAACAGAATAAATGAAACGAGACAATGCTACACAATACGATTGCAGTGAAAAGACGAGCGGTCCGTGTGCTCCACTTCGGAACAAGAGGAATGGGACGCAGGTGCGACGTCGACGTACCATTGCTTTGTGATGTTGCACGTTTGCGTTGACAACAAGTTTAATTTTCAGTGAGGTTTTTGAAACCGTATTCTTCTGTACACTCACGATCTCTATAATACCCAACAAGAATCAATTGATCTAAACAAGACATCAATCAGAATCAGGTCTGGTAATTTTTTTTATCTACGATATTTCTTTGTTTTGTTTAACCATTTTAAATTGTTCTTCTCCATTTTGTTTACTTTATAGTTTTTCAGCATTAACGTATGACATTTTTCAATGTACATGCACCGTAGTAAAATAGTAAATATTGTTCATTCATGTTATTGTTACACTCTCTTTGCCACAAGAAAAATTTATAAGTACTAGGCCAATTTTCGCTCAGTTTGCGGTTATTGCTGAAGGCCTGGGTACGGCACTAGATAAATGGAACGAGACAATATGATGCAATACAATTGCAGTGAAAGGACAAGCGGTTCGTGTACCATTTCGGTACAAGAGAACCGGGACCCAGCTGTAGCGATGTAGGTACTGTTGCATTGTACTCTTATACATTTGACTTGACAGCACATTTGAATACAATAGTTTTAGTCAGCGCGTGATTTTCGCTTTTGCCTTTACCTACTGTTGTTTGTTACTATTATTATTAGTATTTCTTCGCGTTCAGTGGTTTAAAAAATGGAATTGTTTCAACGAACATGCTTTGTAGGTATATTAGGGAAATTTAGTTAACATGCTGTTTTTTATTGTAAGAAACAGTACAAAGTTAAAACAACAGAAAGGGTGCAAGTAACAGAACATTAATATAGGGTACCGCTGTCTTACCTTTGTGTTGACAGCGTGCTTGAATAAACCACAATTTGAATAAGATTGCTTTGCTTTAAGCTTTAGCGCTTAAGCCAGTGTTGCCGTTCGAAGAGACTAGGATTTGGTTTTACATTTCAATAATAATAATAATTTTCTGTTTCTCTTTTATCGTTTCTCTTTTTATAATAACAATAAAACAAAAATACACAACAGAAACAGGGATCCAATCAAATGTATTTCCTTAGTTGCTCTTTTCCTTGTTTTTTTCATAACTTAAACTTCCGCTATTTATATCTTAAAGATACATATATGTATGGTAAACATATATTAAAAGAAGACAGAGGAAAAATACGAATATGACGTGATTATTGGACTGATATAAACGCGAAATAAATTCGAGTGGATATAAAAAGCAACATGTTCGTCCCACTAACAATTGCTAACCCTGAGTATCTATATGTATTATGTATACATTGTACGACCGTCCACTGTAATTGATGCCATAAATAATACTAAAAATAATGTATCATGGCGAGTTTGTCCCATTTATTTTATTCATGTACATGTGTAGAAAATAGCAATTTAATTTAAATGCCTAGTAGAGATAAATAAACGCTTTATACACATTTACATATATCAGAAGGTTAATTTATTTACTTAAATGAGCACAAACTCCTCGGGCATAACCAGATACCTTATTTTATTACTTATTGCAAAGAAACTAACTTCAATAACGATTCCAATAGAAATATGATAATTATAGTTAATTCTAAGTAAATTTCAGTAAATAAGTAAAATTTCAATTTGTATATATCAAAAATTATCTTTATGATTATTTTTATTCAAAACAGTAAGTAAATGTGTTTAAAGTTTGTCGTAGTTCACAGTCACGGGTAACCTATTTCTGAGCTAGACGAATGAAGAACCGGAGTGTCACAGGTGTATTGTGGGGAATACGATGGTACTAACAATATCGTATCCGCTGTTGCTTGTTCCCAACGCTAATACTTATTACACGTTCCGTTCAAATCAAGTTGCCATTTTCCAGTTAGTTTAAGGGCGGGCCTATAAAATATATCGGATAACTGTTTACATTTATATTGGTCTACAACCTTTCTGGAATCTGTGGACTAGAACATACTGTACCGGACTGCTTCAATGTGGATTGATGGTTATACCAGTTAGATTCAGTATAATTGTAATGATATCAGCCTGTACATTATAAGAATTAAAAGTAAAATGTATATATTTTTCTTATTTGATGATTTAGTAAATCGTTATTTTCTAATTGCGATTGTATTAGCATATGAAAAATATGTAGCTAATTTCGTACAGGTGTACAGGCCATAATTGTGCAAGTTCTGTACAGTTCTTGTAAATGTATTAAATAGAAATCCAATCTAGATTAAGTAAAAGTACATTGAATACTTCTTGAAGAGCTGGTTAGGAAAATTTTGTCTACTCTAGTCTTGGACAATAAAATAACGGTTGCTTCTTAGATACCAATGAAATCAATTGTAATGCTTTAGTAGTGGCACTGTCGAAAGATATATCTATCACCGTTAACATTTTAAAAAGACAAACTCACATTGATAATAATTAATAAAAAATATAAACTAACATTTATAACGTACCTTGAAATACTATGGGAGTAAAAGATAACTATTTGCGACACTTTAAAGAAAATTTAAAAGAGCGCTTCAAACTTTATGAGAGCGTTACTTGAGAGTGAATTTTGTAGCTCGATCCCGTCGAGTTCAAATGTTTGAAAAACCAAAGTCTAGGACGAACTAAATCCAGTTATAATATCCGTAGAGCCAGGATTGTGTGTAGAGTTACCAGTGTGTAACTTCTCAAAGTTTCTCTGAAACATTTCAGCCGAAATATAAAATATTATCCAAGACTGAAATTTAAATTTTTTTAGTACTGCTGATGAAATTACAGCTTTCCCGTTACTTGGAATGTATACTTTGGTGTTTTATTTGAGAGTCGCATAGGTCTTTAAACTGCAAGTAAAATAAATTTATCATACGGGACGTAACTTTGAAATTTGAAGTATCTTTTGTAATTAATACTACTTTCATAACTTTAATGTACTTGATATATTGACGACCCATGAGATACAAAGGAATCATTACTGGTCGGTCATCAAGAGATACATATTCTATTCCTGGTAGTTATTTCAAATACAGTTACCTATATGTTCTGCATTTGAATGTTTACATACACATCAAGTATGACTCGACGACTCCTCGGTTGTTGCAAATGTTCATAGGCGACGGTGATCACTTACAATTAGGTGGTCTGCTGCCTGATTGCCAGGCTAAGTAATAAAAAAGAAAGTATATAATTCGCAATACAACCCTTAATGTAAATTGTAATTATTATACTCTACAATCTCTTTTAATAAGTCACGATATTATTTTAAATTTCAAGGTTATTTTAAAAATATTTTTATAAAATACTCTTATTTTACAAAAAAAATGTAATAAATAAAAGCAATCGCTGAATTATATTAGACACTGGAAAAGCTAACAGCATGAGCTAGCAAGTGCGGCGATTCTAAATGTAGTCGGAAAATTTCAGTTCCACTTAAATACAGTTACGTGAATACTCGGAATCTATTAAGATGGCACAATTAAACTTATTAGTGCATGTACTTGAGTCCAATATACGTTTGGGATCTCGGGTGTTGCATAAATAGGGCTAAATTGGACTCCTCCGAAATTCTGCCACACACTAGCCAGCGACGTCCTTTGGGAAAGTAGGAAGAGGCGAGTGGGATAAAGTTTCAAACTTCGGAGTTAGCATTGTTGGTTTCGACCGCTACGATTCGCTACGAATTCACATCGAGATTAAATTGGACATAATTTTGGTGCTATCTGTGAATTGGATCGCAGACATCTGCGCATATGCATTTGGTACATGATTGCAAGCAGTTTTAAACGGTCCAACTTTCTGCTTTTGAAGTGCCCTTTCGAGCTTTATTCAAAACTAACTAGCAGTTTGATATGAAACTTTTGGCTAGTAACAAGGCGTAGTTAATGATGAAGACAAAGTAAATTATGATGTTCAAATATTAAGAAATATGCCATTTTAGTTTCATTAATGATTGTACAATTTAATGTTCTTGATATCAATCAAACCGAATGCTGCTGTAGGGCTGTTGATTGAAAAATAATATTTCAAAGAAAAAATATTGAACATTATGTACCCGACTGCATAACACGTACGTATGAGAGACGAATTAATACGATAATTGCTACAGTTTAATTAAGCTAATAATATGTTCAATTAGCCTTATTAAGGGTCAATGGCATTAATTTCAATGCAAACTATTATAGTCGGTATAAAATATATATCAGATATTATTTGCCTTTGCCACCTATGGCAATTACAATTACGATTGTATAACTTTAAATACCATGAAAAATACGCATTCTGGACTTGTCAACGTATTAAAGCCTTATACACAGTTAAGGGCGGTAGTAAATAAATATCGCAATAAGGTTTCGACTTCAATAGATAGTCCCTAAAAAACATTATCGTGAAGACTAAAACAGAAAATCGGTATATTTTAAAAATGTATTCACTTGTACCTAGGCCATAAAAATAATTTAACACATATTTGAAAACAGAAACGGTATGGATCTTGGGTATACGAAAGTGGTACTCGTACTATGACATTAAATAATTTATTGGACGCAGCAATTGCAAAATATGTGTCATAAGTAGTATACCGTTCTCAGTACTCAATTAAGCTGACTGTATTTGATTTGCATTTATTAATTAATATATCAGAACCAATGTGTATTTTAATTTACTCTGAGAAATATTGGAAATACCGAGAGGGTTGGCGAGGATTGTTAAGTAAGTTTGTGTGTAGGGTCGGTGGGTAATATACGAGGTAAATTTATTTATGTCCTTAAGAGTGAGAATTTCTAGAGAAAAGTTTACACCATCTCAATGAATAAGGTTGGCTTTTATTTATTAACGCTGGGTCCAACTTGCTGTAAGGTAGGTTTGTAAATAAATTGGCTACCGATAGCAAATACCCGTTTCGTACTCCCCGATCGTTATTGAATTAATAATTTACTAGAACGAAAAACGTGTGCCCCTATGAACGCACTTATGGTTCACTATAAATCTTGATTAAATGCAAAAAGGTATACGGTAGATACACTACTTTCAAGTGGATCAGTAATTGGGGATTTCTTCTGCGGAAGCAGACGTCATATAATTCATTCATCAACCCCTATACTTCACGTTACGGAAGTTCTAGTAAAAAACACAAGTTTCTTTTTACTGAAAAATAGAAACCGTCGAGTAACAGTTGAACCGAATGTTGTTCTATAAATATAGTTATGGAGAAGATTTTATATTATGTGCTCAATGAAAATACAAAAAAAATCGAAGACACAGATGATAAAAGATTTTTTACCTGTAATCCTTCGGCTTACAGTTATCTAAAGAGCGCTCCTAGCGAAGTCAGCGATGCATCTCCAATCCCAAAATGCATTGCCAGCTTAAAAGCCAATTGTCGTCCACAAATTTTATCTACGTAACGGATGGCGAACATTTATCATCATTATCGAAAACTCTCCCGTATGACATTCTGTAAAAATTGAGCGAAAATTTGAGAGAAATCGTTTCACTTTATTGATTTTTCTTTTTTTATATGAAAAACTGGCATCCAGTTCATTTGCTTTTAAATGGGTATTACAAATGATTGAAATTTTCAATCCAATCCGTGAAGTGCTCAAATGTTTTTATTTTGTTTCGATTTATTTATTACTATCATTAAAATAAACTTCTCCTCTCAAAGCCTTAAGTTTAACCACATTCTCTACGACTTTATCTTATCAATTTCCCCTTCGAGCGTTGAGGTTTTTATTGTGTTGTGAAATATGTCATAGATGCCTACGGAGGCAACGTGAGGACGGTAAACGAATTACGCCCGACCTTAGATGCGTGCTTGAAGTACCTATATTTTAAGTACATACATAAGTGAACGTAATTGATTTCACAAAATAACTTCAAGTCATCTCAAACATAGTAAACACGCCGAATAATACACATAGTAGCATGCTTCTAATGAGCAGGTATTTCTACGTTCGTATAACTATTTGCGTAATTACACGACGTTCTGCATAAACCACATAATGTAACTGTCAATCAGGAATTAATTTAACTGTCCCACGGGATAGGATTTGCCTAGCTGTTACGAGCCCATAATCAAATCGGTTTATTATGGCGTATTAAGTACGTTATTAATCAGATACTGTTAATAAAATTCAATAGACATTAGAAATTAGAAATGTATGTATATCAATTTATTAAAAAGTTGAAATACTATTTTGTTACATCCTCACAATGAATATAATAATTTGAGTTTGCTTTTTATGTCTGTTTGTGACAAATTATCTTAAAAAGCACTGGAATGTATTTAATTAGGTAAATTTGAAGTTAGACATGAGCTGAATAAAATATTTCTATCTGTTACTTCTTTAATATGAAACGCAGTTTTTATCATAATGCCATATGAACGATTGTTATCAAATCACAATTTGTTTTATCTGTAAATTAAGGGCTTACTAGCGTGAAGTTACCAAATTTCTATTACATAAATATTTTTTTTACAATACTATATCACGGCTATTTTAAAAATTACTCAAGGACATCGTTAACAATGTTTTACCGCGTACTTATAAAGAAGCATTTATATTCCCATTAATGTATATATGGCTACTCAAGAAGAAAGAAAACGATCCTCGACAACGATGTAAGACAATTATAATCGCGTCAACGCTCTTGAGAAGCGAGTGTTATATAACAATGTATGAATAGAAAGTCGTGCAAGTTCTACACGTGAAGGTGCTCGGTTGATTTTAAAGTCCCTCAGTGGAGCAGGTGGCTACATTTTTAAACTGTTCTCGCACAATTTTAGATTGTGCGCTTCGCCGAGTCGAACTTTATCTAACAGCTGATTGCGACTCTTTCTTTCGAGAAGTATCGTTAGTTCTTTTCTTTACTTCTTGTTATCTGCACTGCAAAGTTATTTATACTTAGTAAATATAAGATTGTAACGTTATAATTCTTACAATATTTGATAAATTCTAATACGCCTTCGGTAACATTTCAATTGTTAACTATGAAAGTTTTAGTATAAAACTGAAATGTTTAAAGATAGATAATATTTTTTCTAGACATAAAAAATGCTCCTAGTCATTTTATTTTTTAACTTCCACTGAAAATTTACTAAATCAAACAATCACTCTAGGTTTGTCTAATTATATTAATTTAGTTTCAACCGTAGTAACAAACAATACCTATTAATTGAGTGAGTGAAGAATACTAAAAATGTGTAGTACCGTTTTATGAGTCTCCACTAATAAATAAAGCAGGTACCTATTTTTATTAATTAGAAATAAATATCGAAAATAAATTATTTAAAACTAAGTAAATAGTTATAAAAGTAATTTTCATTAGACAAATCTATCGTCTGTTGTTGAACTACGGTCATCTAACTAGAAGGACAGCAGTGTAAATAAATTTCTAACGACCTTTAATCGGCTCTGTGTTTAGCGATTGTTAATATAATTTATATTAGCACAACTTCTTTCCTTATTATGAAAATATTATAAGAATTCTGTATCTAATGTTCAACGTGGAGTCTAAAGTTTTGCATAACATAACAATATCGTTTAAAATGCACCAGCGCTACTACGCACGCTTATTTACCCACCCTTTCATTAGTATAGCTTTTCAGGTAATGGAGCCGTAAAGGAAAGGTACGTGCATATATGCATAAAAGATGCATACAAATATTTTGCGTGTTATATACTCACTTCCCTAACGTTGCAATATGTTACGTCATGAAACACACATTTTTCTAAATACCAAATACATTTTAAGTTGTCTAACATACAAAACAGAAGTATTAACAATTAATCTCATTGTGAATTGAGTCAACTAAAGAAAAAGTGAAAAAATTCATCTTTTCTAAAACAAAAACAGTTCAAGTTTACATTTTGTAACTATTTAAGCAGCTTATTAAAATGTTCTCAAATTACGTTGCAAATAAAGTTAAACGAGATTTATTTCTCTCAAAGGAATTTTATGTTCCCTTTCGGAGCTCAAGATTCTTACGTATGCATAGTTTGTCGTCTAACCAATGAATAATAATTTGATGTCGGGTTAGTGATGCGTAAAAATTTAATAGTCTGGAACGTTCCGTTTTCATTCCTAAACGAGTATTATACAAAGCAGAAATTGAACTGAAACTTGGCAAGAGGCAACTTTAAACATGTTAAATTAAACCCTAAACTGGAAACCTCTTATACAAATAGGCTTAACAGTTTTTAAGTCGTGAAAAAGTTTCACTAAACATCTGAGCTCTTGGTGGTACCGGAGTAAGTAAAATTAGCTTTTCAACCGCGGAATGCATTGGCAACTCAACCGGAACTGGAAAGTTTGTGTTTATATTAAGAGTTGTGTCCGGTGGGATCGACGCTTTAGGCATGTTTCACATGTGGTTATTCACATATTATCTAATATTAAATTAGTTATTCACAACAAGTCCTCATTTAACAGGTTACGTGAACGACAAAATTCTCTATATACCTAAACTACATTATATTTTACGTTGTTAAACAAAAATTATTCCCTTTTTTCAAGGATTTTTAATAGGGTACGAGCCTAGTCTACGATATGACACGTACGGGCATTGCGATTCTTTTCACAT
This sequence comes from Passova gellias, assembly GCA_018249975.1. Classification (NCBI taxonomy): domain Eukaryota; kingdom Metazoa; phylum Arthropoda; class Insecta; order Lepidoptera; family Hesperiidae; genus Passova; species Passova gellias. The sequence continues at coordinate 22,584 of DWUN01000153.1, forward strand.
AAAAAAATTTAATTCTCGTTATAACAGTAATTGTGATTGAATAAAAATATCCATAGATTGCAAACAAGTTCATATATTATGCTTCCTTAATTGAATACTAAAATGTGTTCCGATTGTGCTTTTTTTTTTAATTTTCCCGAATAATTACCACCGCTTCGCATCAATTGAATGAATAAGAAAAACATAAGCCCCCTTTTACTGATAAAAAATAAACAGATGCGATAGGGTAACAGTCCGTTGGTAATCATTCATCCGGTTATAATTTGAATTACCTATCGCAAAGTCGAGGGGTGTTTGGCGGTGAAAGTTGTGAAACGCGCGCAATGGAGATTTAAATTTCCGTTAAACGAATGCTTCTTATTTATTATTCGTAATTACCATAAAATCTACTTGTCATTTTGATACACACGGCTCTTAATAGAATATTAATAATTATATTTTTAATTATTTGTTATTTACAATAATAAAAATAACTATTGCAAAATTAACATTTAACAAAAAAATAAAAACTGACTTCAAATAGTAAACTATTAATATAACACAGTAAACTAAAACAAATTAATATGCACTAAAGAGTAAACAAATAATTAATTCAAGGTACAATTATTGTTATTCTTAGAGTCGGTGTCAGCCGATAAAAAAAATACAGACGAATTGAGTTCCTCCTCCTATTTGAAGTCGGTCAATAAATTTCCCTGCAGATACAGTTTTATATTTGCTTAAAAATACTATAAAAAGCAATGTACAAACAGAAAAGATATGTTATAAATGAAACAAGAGCGGTAGGGTTACAAGTCTCTACTATAATCAGTCATCCGGTGTAAACCTGAATTACCTATCGAACGCTGCGCGCTTCCCTCTTTAATTTGCGATACATACGCGCTACGGGGGATTTTTATTTATTTTTTTCTGTTCTCCATTGTGACTAGTTGCTCCCCGTTATAGCTTTGTTTGTTTTAACAGATGGGATTTTATTGATTTTGATGTGATTTCGGGTTTCAGAGTGTAGGAATAAATTGCCTCAAGATAATTAACGTTTCAATGTCCGGTAAGAAATTGATTTCTGATACTATTTTATTTGTTCAGTTAATATTTATGATTAAAACGCTATGTAACATTAAAACCTATGTAAAATATCGAATGTAGATTAATTTTGATACTTTTACTGTTTTCCTTAAATAAAACTTACTTAAAGTAGGTACATTAATCATATTTCATGCTTTAAAATAATTTTACATAATAATTTTCTCTGTTGATAATTTAATGAACGGAAGACTTATCCAGTAATTCGATAACCAAAAAGTGGAGGTCTAAAATTGTCCCTACACGAGGTCTCAAAACTTTTTACCGTAATAAAATCACGAGAGTTCGCTGGCATTTTTTAACGTACATTGTATGTACATTCTTAGAATATTAACCAAGATATATTTTATAATTATTTTAATTTTTTCAAAATGACTCGATCTATGTGCTACGCAGTAGGTCGAAAAGAATAATTTGTCATTGACCAATTAATACAATATGTTTATCAATACTAGGCATTTAAAATTAATACAAACATTCATATTACGTACATCATTTTGGAAAGTGATTATTATTATAATATCGCAATTATTTTTTATGGTTTTAACGGTTAACTATGTGTCCTTCCTTACTTATATCAAATGTCACGTTTATCCCTTATATGTAGTAACTAAAATATTTTGTGTTTTTAGTTACTTGTGACAAATAATTATTATGCAAATGTTATATCGTCACACCCCATTTGAAGGCTTTAATAGCGATTTTAAAACAGCCATGTGACCGGTTAGCTGATAATTCCTATAATCCACCTATCCTAATAGAACAGCGTCTTGAAGTATGTCCGAGATCTCCCGCGGTCTACTCCTTCGACTACGGAGTGAACTCTGTCTGGTCGAGGCTCTTTAAAATCGCGAGTATTAATTTTAGTCATCCTCAAAATCATTCAAACCATGTTTAAAAATTGTACGTAACTTATAAGTAAATTTACTTCAAACCATTTCAATTCAGTAGCATAATAACTGTAATTATGTTAATTATTATTCCGATATAATCTCGTACGGGGTTTGTTAAATAATTACCTTTTTCTTATCTCTTTCTGCTACGCGGCACGCGTCGGTGGGCTGTCGTTTGATAGGCAAAAAAGTTACCGTAATTACTAGCGCAGGAAGCGTTCCATTAGGGGTGGCACTGTATCTATTACCCTTTAAAAGAAAGCAGTTTGCAAATACCCGGTACATCGTATACTGTTTTTGTTCATACTGCTATTGTTTTATAATTGTGATTTTATATGCAACTTTTAAAAATATACTGAACTAAATAAAGTGGGTGGTAATATCAGACAGAAACACGTACAAATTTAATGTGTATCACATGTTGATATTTAAGACGTCTTGAACAAGACTTGAGGTACCTAGTTACGTTGAATATCTTTTATGATATTAAAAAAACAGGAGGAATATGTAACACACACATACAAACACCTAGCTTTATACAATCACCATGCATTTTGACAAATGAATTGAATATCTTTAAGCCCTGTTTACGGGGTTCATCGCTCTACCAACAGCGGCACGACCGCTGCCACAATTTCTTTCTCAAAGTAATAATTATAGCGTTATAGTATTCCGGATTTTTTGACGCTCTAAATAAAACGGATATCAAGTAGGCCTTCAGGCATTTTACAGTGTAAAGTAAATTTCTGTGTTTTTCGCATTTTACATGTAAAATTCCTAAGCTAAAGAGGAGGGACTCTTTTGACCAATCTACGCTGAAACGACTATCTCAATGTGATGCGTTAAGCGAATTTTATATCTCTAATAATGACAAAATAGCATATTTTCAATCTGAGTAAAATAAAAATCTAGTATCTGTAGGTATAGCATATTTTGTATTTTCTTAACTATTGTATCATACATATATCTATAAGAATATGTCTATTACTATAAATAAAAGATTAAAAAACCTGGCTGCATTATTTACTGTTACTTACTACATGCTACTACAAAATTTAAAAGTAAATCATTCAACATTATACATTACAAATATACAACGCAAGCGCTACTAACATACTGCCTCATTTATTTCAGAAGGAAATTGAAATCAAGCTTTAACTTCCATACAACAACAATCCAATTGAGTATATAAAACTTTTGGGAATATAACTTTAAGTAAATTATTATTCATCAATCGAAGCCTTTCTCAATATATTTTAAGTTTACTTTAACAGTCGTAGTTAGTATTTGCACTAAGTTAACTTTGATACATCTTCGTTTATTTAAGCGGCATATGTACTGCACAATAATTAAAACTGGAAAGCGTGGATAAAATGTAATGTAAAGTATGCCTCAATAATGGAATTTGTAGTGTCCGTTAATGCAGACAATGATGGCAGTTAAAATAAAAGTCTTCGTTTTTAAAGTTGATAATTTCTTAGACAAGTTATACCTTAAAACAAACAAATGTCTTGTTGATATCGTTGAAAAGAAAGCGCTTAAAATAGACAAATTTGTAGCCTACTTACTTTCTGAACCAATCGAAGACAATGTTCATAGTGGCACGACACAATCATAAGTTCATTGATATCGTATTAATAAAAATACACGAATGCATCATAGCACAGAATCCTTGTTGGCTGTTGTCGAGACTTTGTAATATTATATCATTATCAAAGTTATACTAAGAGAACACGTGGGCAATACAAACGCGGGAAATCGGAAAAGCGAGCGCCAAAATTGTGTTCCCACGAGAACACCATCCCTTCCCGTGTTCCACAATGTACTGACAACTGTCGCCGGGCGAGCCGGCGTTTTGCTCGCTTTTACTGCGAACGCTTTTCCTCTTTTGCCCTATCTTGCTTCAGCGAAAATGTATATACACACCGCTGTACATACACATGCGAAAAACAACTTAGTTTGAGTCGTCGCAATTGTGCTTGTAAGTGTTTATCCCGTATGTGTATTTGTTGCATATGTGAAAACGTCGCAACCTCGCATCTTTGCGGAGGCTTACTATTGCATTAATGCGATTGTACATAATAATATAGTATTTTAATAATGTACATTAGGGTACAAAGTCGCTTGTTACACTATCTAACTTAAGTTCGTTCAAAGACCGCAATCAAAGGCTTGCGCATGTCCGTTATCAATCTTATTTCTGTGGAACTACGAAAACTATTGTCGTCCTTATTATGCTTTAAGTTTGAATGTAAATATTCGAAAACTTCTATAGAGTAGCTGATTGCAGATTTCCGACAATGCGAATATCCCGTACATTGCAATCGCAGCGGAGCTTTTATAATAAAGAGTTTTCATATAGATCGAATAAGTAACAATAGAATCATAGCCATTTGGAACTATCACTGTAATATAATGTTTTATATACTGAGTTTTAATCGCTTCATAGCGGCATAAAATATTGTACCTACTATGAAATTTTAACAACAAGTATCTTTCGTTTAAATTTCCTCGAACGAAACGGAATTTTTGACATTGCAAATCAGCTTCTGTATCCAGTCAACCATAAAGCAAGGAAACCAGGAACGGTATTGAATGAAACGAATTCCCAGTACGTATGTAGAGAGACTATGTGACCTGCTTTGAAAAAGAATCCATAGTACCTACAGAAATCGTTACTGAGGAATTGAAATAAATATATGTAGCAGTTTTCAGATTTACATTTTGCTATTCTTAATCTGAGGCATAACATACTCTTATAGACTACCCTATGGCTTTTGAGATTGGGCATTTGCCACAACCAAGGAGCCTCAGATGCGTTGTCGGATTTGAAGGAGAGATATAATAGTTATGACAAAACTATATACATATTATATACAGTCTTTATTCCTTTTATATGCCATTGTATATCGCTTGTATATATGGCAGGATTTTGCCTTTATTCCAGAACGATATATGTGTGTAAGATTTTATTGAATAAAACAGTTGAAACGTTGCAGCATCTAAAACAATATCTATTTTATTTTCTTATGGTTTGATTTTTTAGAACGAGATATATCTTATCAATAACTCACTACAAAAAAAGTAGATAAAAATAGAGTGAATAGGCATTTAATAAGCAAGCTCGCTACATCGTAGGCCATATTATCGTTTTCCATAAGGCGAGATAACGGTCAAATGCTGCCTAACTAATAATAAAATAAGAAAACAAATATATCATTGACTAAGACACAAATAACAAACAATAACGTTAGAATGCATTAGGTATCTAAAAAAAGATTTCGATTTTAAGTACTTTTGTTGTTAAAAAATTTAGACATACGAATTCCTTACCAATATGTATTGAATCTACTTTTACCAGCCGTAGTTCCCACAGTTACGTAACTACGCCCCTAGTAGTAGACATACGAGTACACGGGCTGCATTTGTTTTCTTTGAGTGGTAAAGAAAATAAACAAGTGTAAATCTATGAGCAACCCCTTGCTAGAATGAGCGGCCGTTCTTACGATACAATTGGAACCGGCTCAAAGGGCTTTATATAAACCAATGTTACGACAAATTGCAAAACCGGCCCATTATTCTCCCCTTCAGGCTTCCTTGTTATTTGTATATTTATTTTTTATGTGAAAACAATATTTTTTATGTCTCGTGTACACTGTTCACTCTCAAGCGTTTTATGATAGATATATTTTAATTAATAAAAAATATAGCTTTCGTTATATAACAGCTACGAGTAGGAACTTATTCTTTCTTACGTATCACAGGAGAGATGGCGTGTGTCTTTTCTATTGTTTATTTATGTTTTGCTACATGCTACATTACAAACTGAGCAGTGCAAGTGACATACTCGTAGATCAGTGACATCAAAATAAATGAATAGCAAACTATTACTAGTATTATAGTACTAATCGGAATTCATAGTTGCCTATGATGATAGCAGTGGATTTACACACGTATCAATGAAATTGGGATATTGTGTTGACACAAATTAATGGAAATGAATTATGTAAGTATCTGTTCGTGAATGTTGTCTATTTATATTATAATGTTTAACTGACTTTTTCACGTGACATTATATTTCATAGAAATATGTTACAATTTTATTTTGACAGCAATCAGGCTTACTAGTAAATAATAATAATTAAAGACAATTAAATTCCAGTATTATGGTAACCGGACAGCTGATAAACGTACTTATACCATACATAATACAGAATGTAAATAAATTACTTAAATAGATATTTTATTACACC
>DWUN01000154.1:0-28757 GCA_018249975.1 Passova gellias
TTGTCTTGTTCTATTAAGAAATATAAATGGGCATTTTTAAATTGCCCCCCTTAGCTATCAAATTGCCCCCCTATGGGACGTGGGCTCCACGTTGGGAAACACTGCTTTAGATCATATACGAGTTTCTGTGTACCTGTAAGCATCGAGATTCAAGCAGACGAATACTTGTAATAGCCACAGTTATGAACCAGGGCAAAATTGGTCAATACCAATTTGTTATTTAAATAATATATAATTCGTTCCTTCGTTCCGTTTTTATTGTAATTTGAATCTTCATTACGTTTGCAACACATACGAGTAGATTGAAAATTCCAATGACGCTTATGCAAGTGAAAAAATTGAAGCTCAGAGTCGAAATCTAACGAGGCAATGTGTGAAATATTTTAGTCGAAATATTAGTACACACAAAAATAAATTTGCTTATTTAGTTTTTTTTTTCGACCCTTTTTGTTCGTCCACTGCTGGACCGGGTCTTCTCTGACAGTGAAAATGATTCAGGCCATAGTCTACCAAGCTAACCAAGTGCGTATTGGTAGACCTTCAAACACCTCAGAACATATTATATAGTTTACTAGCTATTGTCCGCGACTTCGTCCGTGTGGAATAGTGACTTTGGGCAGCATTTATGCACCTAGGATACTTTTATTCCAAAAGACACTATTCCACGCGGACGAAGTCATGATCAAAAGCTAGTCTAGCCTATATTGATCAGTGATAATGTAGCATTCGAATGGTAAAAGAATTTTTGAAATCGGTCCAGTAGTTTTTGAGCCAATTCGTAACATACACACATATAAATTTTTCCTCTTTTTTTGTTATAATTAGTAAGTATAGATAAATAACGTCTCCTAGGTTTCTTCGCGATGTTTTCGTTCACCGTTATAGCAAGTGATATTTAAATTTTAGTTATAAAACGCACGTAAGAAAATCAGAGTTACGTGCCAGGCTCGAACCTACACCCCCCAGAATAAGGACCCCCCATTTCTAACTACTGGGCTAACACTGATTCTTATTTAGTTTAAATTACATAAATTAAAAGTAGCAATCTCAAAGACCTATTAGATATCACAGCTACTCTTGAGTTCAAGTTTTAAAACTGTAAATTTAAACCTCCCTATCAGCAAATCCTTTATTCATTTTCTTATTTGTGTTATTCTCCTTTTTAGGTATAAGAGGAAGTAGAGGAAATCTTGGCGATATGGGTTATGATGGCATCATTGGCCCGCGGGGAGATATAGGCTCGCCTGGTACTTCACAAGCAGGTTCTATGGGATTTAAAGGCTTATCCGGAGAAAAGGGTGATATCGGACCCTTTGGAGAGCCAGGAATTAAAGGAATACAAGGACCTACAGGGTTTCCTGCATATAAAGGCAAGAAGGGCTTTCGCGGTGATGCCGGGCTTCCTACCCTACCTGGTGAAAGGGGAATTGATGGACGTCCGGGAGAAAAAGGAGACACAGGTGAGCCAGGATACCCTGGTGCCTATGGTCGTGCAGGTATTCAGGGAGAAAAAGGTGAAACGGGATTTCCAGGCGACATTGGTAAAGAAGGTCCAATGGGCCCTGCAGTAAGTATTTTTTACATGACTTAACAAAATATTGCTATACCATACATATATACCGTAGCCTAATAATGTACAAACAGAAAGAATATTAGAAAGCGTATTTAGTTTTGATAACGTACTGAAGACAGACACTTAAATTTTAATCATATTCATGTCGTATATATGGCCATGTAATATTTAAAAACCATCATGTTTTTATGCTGCTTTATTTAAACGATATTAAAACGGTACCTAACCCGTCAGGGACCTGGCGTAATAGTAGAATAGCAATAATAAATTTGTACCTGCCAAAATATATGTATTTTAGTCATGATTTTTCAACAGGGAAGAAAAGGAATCCAAGGAAACACGATACAAGGACCAACGGGTCAACCAGGACGTCCTGGTTTTCCAGGACCCCCTGGTCCTATAGGTGAACCTGGTTTGCAAGGCCAAAATGGAATGCAGGGTGATACAGGCATTAAAGGAATAAAAGGGGAAATTGGTCTCACCGGTAATAGAGGTCCAAAAGGAGAACGCGGTATTGTTGGTTATCAAGGTTTTGCAGGTTTAATGGGCAAACCCGGTTTACTAGGAATGGAAGGTGAAAAAGGCGAACCTGGAAATGCAGGATATCCTGGTCGCCCCGGAAAAATTGGTCACCAAGGACCAACTGGAGCTAAGGGATTACGTGGTGATTTTGGACCAGAAGGTATAAGGGGTTTAAATGGTAGGCCAGGTAATAAAGGCGAAATGGGAAACATAGGTCCTTCAGGCCCTAAAGGCTATAGAGGTGAAGATGCCATTCACGGAATGAAAGGTGACATGGGAGAATTGGGATTGCCAGGAGACGCTGGTAAGCCTGGGTTACCTGGTCCCCAAGGAACAAAAGGTGATGTTGGTGAAGTCGGATTATCAATAAAGGGATATGACGGAATCAAGGGTCAACCGGGAGTACCAGGAAACATTGGAATACCAGGATATAATGGAACAAAAGGGGATATTGGTGACTTTGGTGAAAACGGAGAGAAAGGAGTAAAAGGCGAAACAGGATCACAAGGGACACCCGGATTTCCGGGAAGATTAGGACTTAAAGGTTTAAAAGGCAAATCTGGTAGCATGGGATTTGTAGGAAATCCAGGATTGAAAGGTATCATGGGCATGGACGGTGAACCTGGTTTTATAGGTAGACCTGGATTGCCTGGAGATGCAGGTTATATGGGTAACCAGGGAAAAGAAGGAGAAATGGGCATTACGGGAGAACCAGGAGAACCAGGTTCTGTAACTTATTCACCAGGAACTAAGGGAGATATTGGCGAGATTGGTTCTGATGGTAGTCGTGGCCTACCTGGAGATAGAGGCGAAATAGGCTTTTCTGGGCTAACGGGTTCTAAAGGGGAAAGAGGCCATGAAGGTGATAATGGTGAATTTGGCGAATACGGATTACCTGGACCAAGAGGTATGAGTGGTGAAACAGGGCCGCCAGGTTTACCGGGCTTAGCTGGAAAGGAAGCAGAAAAAGGTGAACCTGGTAGAGATGGTATTGATGGTTTACTTGGATGGTTTGGACCAATGGGTCAAAAAGGTTCCCCTGGTGAGTATGGTGTTGATGGTGCCCGAGGAGCGCCTGGACAACCTGGACTCACCTTCATCGGCCCTAAAGGAATGAAAGGAATGGCCGGTAAACCTGGTCCAAGGGGTCAAACCGGCATTCCCGGTAATCAAGGAAAGAAAGGGTTGCCCGGTTACGCGGGTTATAAAGGAGAAGTTGGTGAACCAGGTTTTGCCATAAGTCCTAAAGGAACAAAAGGTGAACGAGGATGGCAGGGCTTTGAAGGATTAAAAGGTGAAAAAGGTGAACTAGGGGAATTCGGCAGAGACGGTTATATGGGTTTTCAAGGTACGCCAGGGCTTAAAGGATTAACAGGTGACGAAGGAGAGATCGGCTCACAAGGTTGGCCAGGTGACAAGGGATTTAAAGGAGATAATGGTGAGACTATTAACCCATTAGATATTCTACCTGGTCCACCTGGAGAAATTGGGCAGCCTGGTAAGGATGGGTTTCCAGGTAGAAACGGTATTCCCGGTAATGTTGGTATAAATGGTATACCCGGTCAAAAGGGTGAAAAAGGTTATATGGGATATCCAGGAAGTGTAGGGAATCCAGGTCCCCAAGGACGTCAAGGAATTATTGGTCAAAAAGGCGTAATAGGTCTTGATGGAAATCAAGGGCTAAGAGGTGATGCAGGTATTCCAGCATCACCTCCTCCAATTCCGAAGTCAAGAGGCTTTTACTTTACAATACATTCGCAAACGGGAATGGTACCGCAATGTCCGACGGGAACGTCACCTCTTTGGAGCGGATTTTCTCTTATCCATATTGTCGCTAATGGAAAAGCGCACGGTCAAGATCTAGGTTTGTACAATTTTATTGAGACAATAACTCGCCATTTTTTAGGCAACTGTTAAATATTATATAGAAGGAAATCAAATATCTTACAGGAGCTGCAGGAAGTTGCTTAAGAAGGTTCTCTACAATGCCTTTTATGTTTTGTAATATAAACGACGTTTGCGATTTTGCGCAACGCGAAGATTACAGTTTCTGGTTATCGACGCCAGAACCCATGCCTAAGGCGATGACTCCAATTCATGCCAGAGACGTCGGATCCTACATTTCAAGGTCAATTAAATTCATAATATACACCTTCAATTTCAGTTTTCTTCAATTACGTCTTTAAATATAAACTTTATGTATGAGTATTAAGAAACTACATATCGTAAAAATATATGTGTATATATATATACATATATATATGTATGTAAACGCTAGTAAAACATAGAAAACAAATTTAGTGTTTTACCTACCCTTTGAATATAATTCCCAATGGATATTAAATTATAATCCCTAATAGTTAATTGTAGCTGACACTACTTTGCGGACATATATGTTACCAAATAAAACTAAAGTAATTTTTCAACATTCCGGATTTATGAAAAAGGATGGTGATGTGGCTCAAGCATATACATAAATATATGTAACAACGTACATAACATTACTGACATGATTTTCGCCCCAAAACGAAACATCCTAAATTTTGTAGCTTCCACCCCTCTCACTTATGAATCTACCTGGTGTGGGTTTTCTGGAACTTATTTGTTACGATGCATCTATCTTCTGCTATTGCATCAACTATTGTTTAAACGCAAGTTGGAATGGATCACTTATATCTCATTTACAGTTACAATTAGTTCCAAAATTGAATTAAGTTCAGCAAAGCCTTTGATGCGGCATAGGCATTCGTGCCTACTTTGTTGCAAAACTTTACCACCTAACCATAAACTTTACAATGACCCTAAAAAACTATTTTTTTTTAAATGCACAGATGTCAAGTGTGTGAGTCATCAACCAGAACGATCGCAATTCATAGCCAAAGTGATTCAGTGCCTGCTTGTCCAACGGACTGGGAAGAATTATGGATTGGATACAGCTTTTTAATGGTATGTATTTATCTATTTACAAGCGCGAGGTTTAACCAAGTTTAACATGAACCAGGAAATATTCAATTTATCATTTAACATGTTTAACACGGCATGGTTATTTAAATATATGTTTAATTCGGTGCTTTTAAAGTCTGTGTAAACTTCTTTCAGCACACGGCTGGTGCTGATTCATCAGGCCAGAGCTTAATATCACCCGGGTCCTGTTTACGAGATTTCCGCACTAGACCTTTTATTGAATGCAATGGATTGGGGCGGTGCAATTACTTCGCTACTTCAGTGTCCTATTGGCTTTCAATCATAGACGACAACAGAATGTTCGAAAAACCTACACAAGAAACTCTTAAAGCAGATCATGTGTCGAAAATAAGCAGGTATGTTACGGAAATTTGCGTACATTTGATACTGACTAGTACAAAGTAACCTAAATAATAATAGACTAACAATAATAATAAAATAAATAAACTAAAATAAATAAATAAATAATAAAAATAAGTAATAATAATAAATACTAGTAAACTAAATATAAAGGTCTTAAATATACCAGGAACCTTGTAGTAACCAATTTTGGCACCAATATTGAATTATAATTTCTCATTATATGTATATGTTACTGGAAATGTATGAAATCTAGGAATTGTATACAACTCCTAGGAAATGTACACAATTCCGAAGCTATTTAAGAAATGTATAAAATATTCCTTTAAAAATTATTTAATACAAACATATCCTGGGAATTGTATACATTTCCTAGGAATTGTACATAATGCCAATATCGTATTAGGAAATGTATAAAAATAATGCTTTCTGTAATAAAACGCGTTGTTAAAAGGAGAATAATATTTTTTTAAAGGCACTCGTTGAGACAATCAGGTAACAATCATACCGTAAAATATAATATCTTCATATTATCTTACTAAATAAAGCTTTAAAAATCAACTATGTATTAATTTTTAAGGCACTAGCGCAAGCTCAATCACTTGATCAGTCAGACGATGTAATACTCTCCCTTCGCCCCGCTATCCCTGCGTACCCATTGATATCTTAGTTGTTTAAAACAAAAATCGGAAAATCGGAAAAATCGGAAATGTAAAACAACTTGTTTTACATTTCCGATTGGTAGTTAGGAAATGAATAGATTTCCTAGGAAATGAGTGTAATGTAATTTATCTCACACATTTTCGGGCGTTTTTAGGAATTACATACATTTCCTAGGAATTGTATACAATGACGGATTATATACATTTCCGTTAACATCTATGCATATAATAAAACTATAAAAGAGTTCAATTCAGTACATTGTATAAAAACTAAACAAAATAACCTTAGGGGTCTTGATACAAGTGACACAAGCCAAAAAAAACTTAGGAAATTTTTGTCTGTCTGTCTGTTGTCCGGCTTTCGCGCGAAAACTACTGAACAGATTTTGATAAAACTTTTCTTTTATATATATATATAGCTATTAGTCCTCGGCAACATATAGGCTATAATTTATTTTGAGATACTCCAAATTCCGTCCAAATTAACTATTACACGCGGACAAAGTCGTCGTCCAATAAATGTGAGTGTATTGATTCCATATATTCTATTGAATAACCCATCAGATTTAATGGATATATTTGATACGGATTGATAGTGAAACAGGATAATTAATGATCCAATTAAAGTAGTCAGCGCCCAATACAAATGAAGTACATTTAAAATCTACAGTAATAAAATCCAATGTACCTAGGTATAGTTATGGTTGTAATTTGTAAGTCAGGAAAAAATTGTCCACTAAGATGGTATATTACATTATGGTATATTATTAAATGAAAATTATATAACTATACCTTAAGGTGTTTCACACACAGGTCACAGTAGAACCTTTCATGGACCTTTCGCATGTGGTCGTTGAGCATTGTAAAAGTTCGGAATGGAGGGATCTTGGTGCAGGTCTTACAGCGATTTTCTAGTAGAGTTTCATATGCATTCTTTATATTTTCACTGCAGAATCCTATCTTATACTGCCTCTCAAAAAGACGGTCAGGGAAAACTCTATTGCGAAGCTCCTTGTATGGCTGGATGGAGTCTGTAAACACAACCTGTCAATAAAATAATGAAATTAGTTAAGAAATAGTAATATTTGAGAGTGACATAAATATAAAGATACAACATACTATGTATGGTACAAATCATTATGAGACGACATTCCGACAGTAGGAGACAATAATAATGCTATTATACTAACATTATGCCAGGTCTCTAACAGGGTAGGCAGAAAGCACAGAAAACTGTAGAACACTACTGTATTGACAAAAACTTTTTTTTTGTTATTGTTGTTTTATTTCGAGAAAAAACAAAAGAAAAAAAGAAATGCAGCCAAACTAACACTAGGAGTAAATTTTGACAGCTCTCACAAAGAAGGTTGCGTTCTCATATACCAACAGTTATTATAATGAGCACTTGCCATAGTTACTTTTAAGGAATTGTTTCTATGGCCCTATGTTGTACATAAATAATTTGATGCCTAATAATGTGAAATTATTGCACAACATTGTATGATATATGCAGAAGTAATTTAATGTTAAGCTCTCATAGAGGGTTACAATAATTCATAGACAATTACCATATTATAGATCTGAATCTATACATCTAAAAATGATAAATGCTACAATTATTTAAAAATAAATTTTACAAAGAGCACAGTGCCCATTGAAAACTGATCATAATAGGAAATAATATTTCCTTAAGTTTAGATAAGAGTATGTGTTATGTTATGTTATTAATCCATACAGAACAGTTCAAAACAATCTTATTCAAATTTGTTTAATTTATAATTCGATTGTCCGATAGTACGGCGGATACATTCAATGACTTTATTTTCTTCTTTCAACACAGAACCCACTGAATCAAACAGTAAATATGAGGCTGAAATTAATTTAATTTATTATCTACGGTTATATTACCTTAGATTATACAAAAGAAAAAGTTAGTACGTTATACACGTATATCATAGCATTATGACAGCATTTATCTTAAAATATGAGTGAATAATACTACAAGGATATCATTGGGAACGTAAAGATAAAGTGAAACTCACTCTTGAGAGATCTTGCCGGCATATCGGACACTCGTTCTGCAGACACAGCACCCGCATTCGAGTCGAGCACTCGAAGCATACAGGGTGATCGCACTCCCCAATCGAAAAATACAACACGCTCTTGAAACAAACTACGCAAGTAGTATTATCGTTCGCAACAGAATCGGCCATGACTTCTATGAACAATATACTAGCAATAAGATATGAAGTCAACTATACAGAGGACCTAAAGTTGCAGTTACGGGAAATACCCACTACGATCAGCCAACGATCACAGATGTTATGAGTGGACGAGCCAGAAAATTTCTCAATACCTATAACATCAAACTGACAGACTCATAAATGACACCAATGACTTTAGAGTAAAGTGTCACCTAATTAAAACGTCACTCGTAAACAGATTAAACATACTAAAAGAAACACAGTGAAGTATATAAACTTAAGTCATTAAAAGTTCTTAAGTCATTTGTAATTAAGTAATTATCGTCTATTGAAATGACAATATTTTCTAATGATGTATAAAAAAATAAAATAATTAGGAACCAATTATGGGCAATTTGATCCAAAATATTTGTCCTAAGTTTTGCAATTTACACGCTAAAAAATGCCATTGTCTTTTCTAATTAATAGCAAGCAAATAAAACAATTTTATTAATTAAATATTGTTGTTATTGAGAATGGTATAGAGCATAATCAATTTTCAATTTTCTTAGTTTAGTGTTAATCTATGCTCAATAACATATGCAATTTACGCAGGCATATTTGTATTTGACGACAAAACGGTTAGTTTGAAATTTTGAATTCAGTCGGTGATTACTAAGTGACTGTTACTTTACGCATATATATTTTCATAATTGAGTTAATATTGAGTAATATAAGAATGAACGGAGGGTTAGTTTTTTGTGATTAAGAAGATAAATTGTGTTGAAATGTATTTCGAGGTGAGTTAAAATTTGAAGATTTAAACGTTGCGTCGTTTATATTGTTTACTACTGTGCAATTGCATTGTTCTAGATTGAAAACACTCCGGAACACATTAGAAAGGCTCGTAGATCGGAGACCGTACAGAAAGAGTCGCCTAAAGAGGAATGCCCGCGTCTTACATTAGCGCCTTTTACTCTCCCTCCTCAACTGGTTTTCGACAATGTTCTAATTGGGTCGTCGTGTGAAAAACATTTGGAGGTTTATAACCCTTCTAAACAAGTGCAACAGGTAATTTTTCAATCATTAATATTTAAGGGCAATTTTCAATGGGGCTTCAGTGGTTTAAAATCCTGCACACGTATCTTTATTAACTTCCAGACTATCTTGAAAATTATGGGAAATATATGGATAAGTACATGAAAACATGTATTCAGAACAAACAAGAGCACAAATTGTGTCCATGAAACTGCTTATAATCCAAATTGTACTTGAAATCGCGTGTTTTTGTCTAGTAAAAGACCACAGACTTTAGTCTTCAAATTACTTATTCATTTATTTCACAAAATACACATAGTATGTTTTTATATAAATTTTTTTAGATCACCCTCGGGCGAGCTTTGCCACCCGGCTTAATTGTGCATTTGCCAGGAGAATGGATTTTTCTGGAACCAGAGACTTGTTACGTCCTTACATTGATTTGGACCCCAACACAACCGACAGCAGTTAGAGAAACCATACGCTTCACAAATGAGAATCGCGGCAGATTTGATGTTATTGTTGTATTGAATTCTATCATGGTAATTTTGCTTATATTTTTTCTTGAAATTTAAGTATAAATGTGTTGCATGTATATTATGTATAATCTAATATTAAAGAGTATAAATCGGAACTTCTTACTAAGCCTGCACTGTCTGTATGTCCGGTTATTAGTATGACCCTTGAAATCACATAGTGTGTATTACTATAATGACCATTATACCATGTTTTTCAGCATTTTTGGTTTACTTATTGGCTGTATTTGAATAATATTTTAAATATTCACAATGCCTGTTTGTACTTCTATAGCTGTAATGATAAGAGTTATAAAAATGTTCAACAATTAGTTAGTTGAACATTAATATTTACATGTATATAGTATGAAACCCGCCACACCCCAGTTTGACTCAATCTGGCCAATTTTATTTCTACTGCTAGGATTTTTCATGAAAACAGGATATTTCGGGCAACACACATTATAAATTTAATATTCTATTCAGATTTGTTAAAAATTATTGATAGCCACAACAATCTACTTATAGCAGGATAGTAACGCCCATAGTATGTCACCCATCCAAGATCAGAATAAGATCATTGCTACTTAAATTTAGTATTGATAACAATCTTTATATATATATTGCATATTTCAGAATATAAAAGGTAAAACTAACAACTCAAAAGGGTCCAAGAAATCCCCGGGAAAAGTTAAGAAAAGAGCAACAAAAAAGTCGCCAGTCGCTATTTATAAAAAGAAAGCTGAAATGATTTGTAACACCAGTAAAGTGACGAAAACTATAGATATAGTCCATTCAACAAAATATACTCATCGGAGAATAGTCCAATCATCTGACAAAGAAAACATATTGACATGTGAATATTTAGAGCCTTCGTACAAATGTCCTTTTGATTCGCCTACAAGCATTGACCTAAATTTTAATACATCAGAAATATTTTCTAATATGCGAAATCCAACTTCACAAAATGTTCTGCAACAAACATATAACAAATCTGAAGTTATTACTGTTAATAATAAACAGGGTAACATATTATGCCAAGAAGCAAAAGGTAATGTTTTGAAACCTTCAAATAAACAAAATGTATCGATCACTGATATGTTAGACAATCTTACTTTTACACCGCTGAAAGTGGCGCCATCAAAAAACGAGAAATTAGACAAGGGTCCTAAAATCATTTTGAGCATGAACTCCGAAAGTGACTTTGATGATAGTTTGAACATGAAAAATTCAAATAAAGAAAATGAAACACATTCAATACTCTCAATAACATCAACACAACCACCCAACAAGTGGTTGACGGTTAATCATCATTCAAATTATGAGTACCAATGCATGGAGACACCAACTTTACCAAACAAGAAAATACCTAATACATCGTCCCCAAAAGAATTCAACAGCCCAAACTTCTCTATAAACACTGAATTCTCGCGGATCAGTGAATTATCTTTTTTTCCACAAAGGTTCTCCACAGAACGAAAAAATGTACCTAAATTGAATAATGAAACCCATGAAATTGTCGATACCACTAATCTCAGATTAAGCTCCGATACATACACTAAAGATTCACCGAATACTCCTTTGGATTTTCATTTGCATCATATGAACCATGAGTTGAAACCAGAGTTAAAACATGAACAAACAAAAATGTGTAGACAGTCTCTGCTTAAAGAATTTCAACGACATTCTGAGGTGAATTATAACAATCATCTTCGTCCCGATCAACATCATTACTGGAATAATGAACTTAGGAGTGAGCCACGTTCTCCCCCTAGATCTATAACACCGCCTCTTCAGTCCATTCCCGAAGAAAGTGCACAGATCTCGGATACTCAAGTTCTGGATCAGACCAATAAGCGGATGACGACATTTACCATAAATCGAACATTCGATAAAAGTAATATAATAAATTCCACATCACATTCGACGAGACAATCGTGGTCGAAGAAAGCGGTTAAAGCTCAACCAGAGCTCTGGAAAATGCCGGTACATCTCGGCAAATACACTAAAATGAAGTCATCGACTAAGATCAGAGAATCTGTGAGTGGAAAATCTCTATCTTCTACAGGCAACAGTAAAAGCAATAATCAAAACATTTCACTTAATCAAATAGGAAATGTTTACTCACAGTCATTGACTGTTGATCCATTTTTGTCAGCCACTTACTTCTATGATGAAAAAGCTGTGGAAAATTTTGAAAAAGATTTTATGAAATGGTTAAATTGCATTCTATCTCCCCCTTCGGATCTCGACAGCAATATTGAACAGAAAATCGACGTAGGTAAAGTGTGGATCGAAAATAGAAATAAGGAAGTGCCAGCAGCTCCTACAAAGGAACAAGTTTGTAGTATTTATCATAATAGTCATCGACTGGAAAGTCTGCGACGTTCGGCTAGGGCTTTATTGCTAAGCCCTGAAATCTCTCAAGTCCTTTTGAAACTGAATGTTCAGATAGAAAAGAAATTAATAACCATCCGAACAGACAGAAACTTGCATTTAGATATTGGTTTACAGAAACTTATAATGGAATTATTATTGTCATATAATCCTTTATGGCTTCGTATTGGATTAGAAGCTATATACGGTTTAATATTGCCACTAAAGTCAAACAGCGATATTGAAGGATTGACAAGTTTTATCATTCAGCGAATGTTCAGAAATCCTTATCTAAAGAATAAACATTCCAAATCGTCAGCTCCCAACATGCTGCTACCTGCCTATATGGAGGCCATCAAGAAATTCACTTTAAAGAAGTTTTTCAACCTGGTCTTCTTCTTGGACCAAGCGAAACGGAAAAAGTTGATCCCTCACGACCCTTGTTTATTCTGTAGAAATGCTGTCTGCAAGGAAAGCAGGGAAATTATAATAAGATTTACTAGAGAACTGATAGCAGGAATCGGCGATATAACGAAACATTTGCGACCTCTGGGCTACGTCGTTAGTCACAAACAGTCTTACTTAGACGAATACAAATACGCCGTACACAATATTGCTGTTGATATAAGAGATGGTGTCAGACTGACGAAGGTTATGGAAATTATATTAATGAAAGATGGCTTGTTGAGTCAGCTACGAACGCCAGCGATATCGCGTCTCCAGAGGATTCACAATGTTCAAGTAGCGCTGAACGCTTTGAAAGAAGCAAATTTCGTGATAGTAGGCGACATAGGTGCTGCAGATATTGCGGATGGGCACAGGGAAAAGACACTCTCGCTACTTTGGCAAATAATACACGTGTTCCGAGCTCCACTGTTCGAGAAAGCGGCGAACGTTATACAGACTTGGTGGCGAAAGAAATTGGAAGTTATCATGGAGGAAAAGAGAGAAGAAGAAAGGATATCCAAAATGCACAACAACGCAGCTAGTATTATTCAATACTGGTGGCGTAGTATTCAATACGATCGCATGATCGTGAAAAGGATGCGCGAGGTCACTGTCGCGACAGTTAAAATACAAAAATATTTCCGTATGTGGTATTACCGTAGCCGAATGTTGAAATTGAAATCGAGTGTTGTACAAATAGAAAACTGGTACAAGCACATGAAACTGATAAGGGAAGCAAAGGAGACTTTGCATTTGCTAAGATTAGAAAGAGAGGAATTGAAATGCAAATCTGCTGTTGTAATCCAGTCATATGTTAGGCGCTGGATATGCAATAGGCAGTACAAATTGAAACTACGTAAAATTGTCTTATTGCAAAGTGTTATACGAAGTTTCATAACGAGGAAACGCTATTTAAAAACCATAAAATCTATTACATATATCCAGGAAAAGTATAGAGGTAAACTTCTTATGAAGATGGAAATGAAGAAGCTCGGTGAAATAAAAAAGAGTGCAGTTATTATACAAAGCTACTATAGGATGCACGGGCAACGTAAAAGTTTCTTAACATTGAAAAAATCCGTAAGAACAATTGAGAATCATTATATGGCTCTCGTAAAAATGAGAAGGGAACGAGATTCGTACTTGAAATTGAAACGAATTACGACAAAAATACAAGCAATGATCAGGTCAAAATTGGCTAGAACCGAGTACATACGTCAACGTACCGTCATCATTAAATTGCAAAGAAGAATAAGAGCTTACCAGGCAATGTTAAAAGAGAGATCGAAATACATTCAAACAATTAATGCAATCCATACACTTCAGAAATATACAAGATCATATCTAATGACAAAGAAGTTACGATCAGACTATACACAACTACGAGCAAAGACCGTTACGATACAAAGATATTTCCGGTCATATTTGCTTGGCAAATGTCAGAGAAAAGAATTTGTTAAGCTTAAGAATGCAGCAATTCTGCTTCAGAGACATTACAAGAGTCTTTTACAGATGCGCCGTGACCGCACTGCTTTCTTGAAACTCAGAAATGCCACTCTAATCATACAAAGGCGTTTCAGGGCCCACTGTTTAATGAAGAGTTGTAAAAATACCTATCAGACATTACTTACGGCTACTATCAATGTTCAAAGAAGATACAGAGCTTTGCATAAAATGCGTGAAGATAGAGCAAAATATTTACAATTTAAATCATCTTGCGTTGTCATACAAAATGCTTATCGTGCGCACAGATTAGGAAAGCTAACAAGAAAATTGTATAATCAACAAAAAGAAGCTGCTGTTAAAATTCAGAGGTGGTTCAGAGCTCAAAGGAAGGGAGTAATACAAAAACAACAATTTGTTCAAATGAAAGTTGCTTCTACAACAATTCAGAAAAGGTTTAGAGCTTACATTATTGGTAAACGACAAAGAGAAGAATACCGTAGAGTTAAAACAGCGACCATATACATACAAAGGTATTATAGATGTTATATTCAATCGAGAATAATGAGACGGGAATTCATAGAATTAAAAAGAAGTACTATTTGTATCCAGAGATATTACAGATCATATTTGGAGATGAAAAGACAAAGGAATGCTTTTGTGGAAATAAAAACGGCAACTACTCTAATTCAACGCTACTATAGATATTATAGGGAAAGTAAATCAATTAGGCACAAATACGAAGACTTAAAAAGGGCCACGATAGTCATTCAGACGAGATATAGAGCTCTACGTGCCATGAGACTGGAGACACAAAGATACTTGATATTAAGGAGATCCTCTCTCATAATACAAAAGAACTACCGAGCTCTTGTTAGCATGAGGATAGAAAGGCAAACGTATGAAAAATTACGATATGCCACGATTGCAATTCAAAGAAAATGGAGGGCGAACTTGCTTATGAAGCAGCAAAGATCCAAGTATTTAAAAATTGTACAATCATGCACTTCTATCCAAACATTTTATAGAGCATACAAAAAAGCTATAGAGCAGAGATGCTATTATTTACAACTAAAGAAATCCTCAATTATTCTACAGCGTCACTACAGAGCTCTTCTTGCAATGAGAATAAATAGGATCCGATATTTGACATTGAAAACAGCAGCTATAATAATACAAAGACGATACAGAGCAGTACGTTTAATGCAAGAAGAAAGACATAGGTTTTTGAAAACCTTAAAGGCTGTTAAAATAATTCAAAGTACTTACAAAGCTTACAATCTCGGCAAACTGGAAAGGGAGAGGTATTTAAAACAAAGAGCAGCCTGTATCGTTATTCAGCAACGCTATAGAGAATACAGGATAGCTAGAGAACTACGAAAGCGGTTCGTACAACTTCGGAATGGTGTTGTGTTCATTCAGCGTCGCGTAAGAAATTTGAATGTTGCACGTGAAAAGCGACGTACAGAAGCAGCTAACAAGATAAAGACGTGGTATGCATCCATTAAAAAGACCAGAGAATATCGCCAGAGTTTCTTGTGCTTAAAGAGGAAAACTATAACAATTCAGTCTGCATTGCGCATGTATATTGTACGCAAACAATACCTCTCTTTGAAAGCCGCAGCCAGAACTATCCAACAGTATTACCGCCTTTACAGATTAACTAAATCTCATAGACAACGTTACGTTAATATGAGAACTTCGGCTATCAAATTGCAAGCACATATAAGATGCTTCCTTATAAAGAAACGTTATTTTAAATTAAAAACAGCTGCCTTAGTCATTCAAGGCGCATTCAGACTGAAAAAAGAAAGAGATATATTAAAAAAAAAGAGGGAAGAAGCTGCAATATGCTTACAAAAGAACATCAGACGTTATTTGATGCGGTCAAGATATTGCCGGTATAGATATCGTGTTATATTTATACAGAAATTATGGAGAAGTAAACTGCTAACCAGACTAGCACATTGTGAGTTCTTACAAAAGAGGTGTATAGTGATGAAGTTGCAGGCACGAATAAGAGGATATCTGGTCAGAAAACAAGTTGAATGCAAGAAAGAAAACTTGATAAAAATCAAAGAAGAACAGAGGAACAATTGGGCTGCCTCAAAAATTCAGGTAAATAAACAAGATTATATTTGAAGTAAACAGAATTATGTTTACATACAGTTTAAATATACCTTTGCGAGATGTATGGTAATATTATATAGTAATTGATCTTGAAAAATGACTAAAACGTAGTCAAATCCCATTTATAAATGTCATTTCTGACGACTGTTCAGAGCTATTAGATAAAATTGTAAAGATTAATAATTCTCTACAATTTTGATAATCGCTACTCAATACGCCATAGAGTCAATTGCTCATGGCCAGATTCCATATTAAGAACAAAACTGTCCCCAGGCTCTATTCCGAGGCCATAGGGCGCGATTAGCCAGTGACCGTTGGGTGTCTGCGTTGCGGCGGCGATGGCGCGCGGGCGGGCTGCAGTCCACGCAGGAATCGCTCAAGGAACGCAACGCGGAAGCTATGGAAGTACTCAGCAATATGTCGGACATCGAAACCGTTATACGAGCATTCCAATCCTTGGGTAAACTTAGCCCTCTATACATAAATAAGAAGACATTACATCGGTACAAGGCGTGAATATGTTGATAAGTCACCATCATTTTTAAGTCTACATTTCAACATTAATTTATATGTCATATTTTTTAATATCATTTGAAAATTGAATTTCATTAATGTAATCGCAAGTTTGAAATAATGTGGAAATGTAAACGTAATATGTACAAATCGGCAAAAAATAAGAGGTCAAGTTGACTACCATCTTCTTCACTTGGCAACGTACTCACCCTTTGTACTAAAATTTTCTATTTTACCTAAGAATCAAGATTTCAGGGCAACCAACATCCAAATAGTTGTCTAAGAATTAAAATTATAGTCTTCATTGCTTAACTGTGTTTTTAATATTCAAAGAGAATGTAATAACTATGGATTATCAAAAGAAAGAATAATTATTTTATTTTCTGATATTGTTTTGGGTGCGAAAATGATATTATTAACACTGTTAACGTTAATTATATGTTTCAGAATTGCTGACTGAAATCTTTCCCATGATGTACAACGCGAACGCCTCTTCTGTCGTCCGGCGAGTCTACGTGTACATGTCCGTGACGAACAGATCCATTTCCAGCATAGAAGTGTTGAAATCTGCTGCGTCGGTGCTTGTTAACCTGACTAGGTACAAAGTGACTGGACCGAAAATATATGCGGTAATATCTCTCGTGTACATTTATGATTCTTGTAAAACTATCTCACTAAACCTACTCCTCCTAGTCCAATCCAATCCCCATTTGGCCAGGAAGGTAGACTATGGCCTCCCTCTGGGATGGATCTAGTTTTAAACTGCTTTTAAAGTTTTACTCTTGAAAATCCAATCAAGTGCCCAAATGTTACCTGTATTTTACAGATTGTTTGAAACCGCGGCAAGGCTTCGAGTGATTCAAATAATAACATTGTTTTTTTGTTTCTTCTTCCAGAGAGATCGAATAACACCAGTCTTAAAGTTCATGTGGCGTTTTAGTAACAGTGAAACCCACTTGTTCTGCATTTTGGCTACCTACCTCTGGCTGTTTTCTAAATATGAAATTATAAAACAGGTGAATTGACTCCTACTTTGTATTTTGTTGCCTTGCTACTTAACTGTTGTCTGACTAATATCAATTTTACCAAGATTCCAATGAATAAAATTTATTTGTTTCTCTCCCAGGATTTGACGGAATTTCTTCACACACCGGAAAATCACAAAATGTTGGTAACAATCAAGGGGAACATAAATAGAATGATGAAAATGGCTAGTAATTTACGGAACAAATGCAAAACGCCTCAACCATCGAAATTTATCTCTCACACAATGAATCAATCTCTCAGGGGGGAGCCTCTCAATCACAGTGTTTGCAGCAGTGGCAGTACTAATACCATTTTATTGCCAGCTCTAGAACCAGATTACGGCATCATAAGAGTTGACAAACCTCGTTATTTCGAGGACGCCCAACAGGCCATTACATGTCTTTTTAATGTTTATAAACTTTAATATAGTTTTTGTTTTGTTCTTAGAATAAATCAAAAGGAAGGTACAACACATTGGTTTAAAGTTATCCGCTACAGATACGCATTTGAAATGACGTCCGAATGAAGTCATCGAAATAGCTCAATAATTAAACGACTTTTTATCAAAACCGCGTCTGTATGTTTTCGCTGCATTGAGCTTTTTTTTATTTGCTTTTAAGCGGTAATAAAATTTGTTACAAATATATTTATTTATATAAAATAGAAACTCTAAACAAGAATGTTAGTTTAAATTTAAATAATCTACTATGTGCGTAATACCGTATAAATAAACCGCGTTTAATTAATTTATAAGCGAAGTATAGTGTTCGTAAAACGCGAAACTATTGCTGTGTATCTTCTGTATTTGGTTTAATCCGAGTTTGTGTGTTAAATATTTATGTTAATTTTATATTATAATCTCTCTATGATTTGTTTTTTAATTGTTGAAATAATGCATTTAACTTTATGTCATTGTGTAATGTGTTTATATGCTTAATAATTTTGAATAAAGTACAGTTCAAAAATTACTTTTAGTCTTTGATACCTATATGTATAAGTTGATTAAAGAAGAAAAGTCCATCCTTTACTAGGCTACCATGCCAACCATATGCCATATATTGTTTACTGACAATTTCATTCAAATAGATGAGCACAAATAAATGAGTAATAAGCTAAACTAATTATACACTACTAGATCTGTTCACTCGTATTGCGTAGGCTTTCTTTGATTACCTTTGCCATTAAAAGGCATAAATTACAGAATACTAACGCAATTCTGTTTGTGTCAATATGTCACTGTCAATGTTGAGTTGACATTCTTGAATGATTTCCTGTTTTTGACGTTCGCTACTTTCGTTAATTCGACATTGTTTTATTTAAGTTGTTTAATTTTCTTATAAATCTCTATTCTGTGATCTTGTTGTCATAAAAAGTATATACGTTATATATCGATTGTTATATTTATAAAATTTTAGGACATTTCACCAAAATCTCTTACAAGCGCGTATACGAATCAATGGATGAATTCGTCAACTATATTTTACTAATTTTGGTTATATTGCCCGTAATTCTCTTTATCAATCTATGGGCCGGCATTGGATGGGAGCTGTTCGTTAATAACTGAACACAGCTCAGAAAATTGCATAAGTAATAGAAAAACAATAAGAAAATAATGAATGTAATTTGGACAGAATTCCATAGAAATCTCCACCCGAGACATCCAACAAGCGAATGGGGTAACTACATTCTGAGTTACTGGTTATGATTATGTTTAAGATTATACAAATTGGGATTTAATTAAAAAATAAATAAAACAATTAGTGTAATAATTGATTTTTATTTAAACCTCTATAAATATTTATCATAAGTAACCTAGTTATGTCATTTTAATGCAGTTGCATGTAGAATATCTTATAATTACATTTATGATTTGTTACTACTCCAGTAGGAGATTGAACAACGTATATACATATATGGCTTTGAAAATGAGATCTCTTAAGTCTTTTTCAACAGCACTACAAAAATATACAATGGAAATTCGAGAATCCCGGAATTTAGAGGTTATTATGTACTGTTGTCCACACATATAACACTTATGTTGTAATTATCTTTTATATCAAGTTTGTATTGTAACATTTCATTGTACAGTATATATAAACTGTAAACTGTTGTACACCAGTGAATTCATAAAGCATGAGCAATTAACAGAATTTAACATTCGACGAATTTAAGTACTAGAATTGTAACAGTAATTTTGTTGCTATCCTGTATCACCAGCTGTTCGACTGAAGAGTGACTATTCTTTTAAGTGAAGTTACGAATACACATTTACAATCAATATAAATAAATTCTTAGTCCTTGTTAAAAACAATTACTCAAAAATGAATATTATATTAATAATAAAATAAGACTTTTTGGTTGTTTCTTACACAACACAACATCAGTTATAGTAATAACATCAACAAACATTTCACATTCTTTTCAACAATATCATACACCAAACTAAACGGTATTAAATTTTATTAAAACAATATAACAAAAGTTTCAAATTATAAAATATTTATCACAATTTAAGCAAGATTTGTATACAGTAATAACATACTCCATGTTGCCAGCCTCATATAATATAGGTTTGTCCTATTACTAACTTGAATTATTCGTATATGTTCCTTGTCTTTGGGTTAAAATTATATTATTCTATGAAATTATCATTGTCAATAACTCTTTCTATCCATCAACAAATTGGACACAGGACTTCATTCAGAATCACTAGGGTTGAGACCACAATTTCTCACTGAACCAGTGTGTATTGGCAAACTTTAACAGGAACTCATAACATGAGCAAGTCTACTCACTTTACTTGTTTCACCAATGTAGCGAGGGATAACCGACCTCTGAAACGCACAAACTTCAATGAATTATACTGTTAAATAGGTGCAGTATGACCAATAGAAGCACAAGCCAATACTGCTAAGTAGATACAGTATGTAGTATGGCTAAGCGAGCTAACTTTGTGGAGACCAAGCCCTTTAATGTGCGCTAATTTACCGACAAAGATTCTGCTTCGCCCAAATACATATAATGCAGTGCGCTGGAAATTGCTACAAATATTCTTTGACAGTGGTAACATTCGCCATAGCCCGCTAATGCAAGTGCACCAAATAAAATCTCTAAAATAAAACTAAAAGCCACTTGCTTTCGTGTTTTATAGGTTGGCGCCAATGGGCCTGCATTATCAATAACTTACATAGTTGTATCTTAGACAAAATTTTGGTGGAAATGAATACTGTTGAAACAAATTAATTTATAACATAATTTAATTACACATTTGGTTTCTACTACAAACTATACTATAAATATAAGTGAATAAAAATCACAAATGTATATTCATAGCAAAAAAATTCCAAATCTAAAGCATTTGTGTAATTTATATATTATTATTATACCATGCATGTATGCATGAAGAGAGTGATGAAACGCGTCAGGTTTGCGAAGGCAGAGATATTTGACACTCGGGGCTTTCTGCCTATCCCTTCAGGACCTGGCGTGATCTTATGTATTATTATATCATAAATTATGATTTAACATAAATAATATCCATCATAATATTTCATAGTAAAAGAGCTATATATTATTCTGTATTATAAAGTGTGAAAGGCTTGCAGAAACTTTATATTGATTTGTTGGTCTTTACCATAATTTCATAAGAACAAAGGAATGTAAAGTACATCTGTGATTCAATTTGAATAGAGAACAGACACTAGAAAAGCAAACAGACAAAGAGACATTAGAAACGATGACTGTAATCCAGTACGTCTGCCATTGGATTTTAGAGATTCATGACTATTACATAGTACATTGGAGGTATAATAACATTGTACTTTTATAAATACTCCAGAAATTAATACCTTACACTTCACTCCTTATAGCTCTTCGAGCAGAATATCGTCTATATCTTGTTGGATTCAATAATTTGATTTATACTAATAATAAATTAAATTTCACTAGAGAGTAGGAGCTCCTCCATTCCCATGTGGCCGCGGTGCCTCCACACGCGGTACCTCGCGATGTCCTTGCGTGTCACCATCCCGACCACCTGCAGCAAAAAAAAATTAAAATCATATACATTTTTAGAAGAACTTTTTATGCAAGTGTTGATGGTTGTAGGCGCCGAGGGAGACCTAGACTGTCCCATCTCGACCAAATAGGTCAGACACTGGCTGACGGAAGTGTCAAGAGGCTCCGATACCGGCGTGTATGCATGAAGAGAGTAATGAATGTAGACGAATCGCGTCAGGTTTGCAAGGACAGAGATATTTGGTACTTGGTGCTTTCTGGCTACCCCGTTAGGGATCTGGCGTGAAGGTATGTTTTTGTTGTTGTATTTTCAGAAGAACGCTTAATGCATTCGATTACTGATAGATCATCGAACGGTCAGCTTGCTTACCTCGTTGACGTCGTTGACGATGGGCAGGTGGCGCAGGCCGAGCGCGCGGAACAGCCGGAACAGGCGCGGCAGCGAGGCGCGGTGCGGCAGCGTGTACGGCGACGGGTTCATGAACGGCCGCAGGTCGATCGTGCACGTCTTCTCCCACTCCGATATCTCCAGCTGACGTATACGAAAATAGCAACGAGATATTATTTATTTGTAACAAATACATCCACACTGATATGAGTACAATTCAAGTGAGTTGTGACATACATTATCAGTGTAATGTAAGAACTAAGAGGTAATCAATCAATCCATGTCCTGCTCAAGATAGCTTTAAGCATAACTGTGTTGCGTGTCAAAACACTCATTAAAATATCATCCTCTATGACGTTTTAATACCTAATGAACATTATAAAATATTCATGAAATCAATATTTTTTTAATACTTTCAGTAACATTTGGTTAAGCAAAAATTCTTTTAATATCACCAGTGTAACAGAGAGTATAAACTTACCTGGTCTATAGACGGATAGCGTGGATATTTGGTCCGGAACATGTTCATATCGACCTTAAAATTGGACCAAGTGGTGTTGGCGTTCTCATTGTATATCTTATTCTGAAGTAGCACTATTAACTGGGAACGCAGTATTAAGCCTCGTAGACGTTTGTAGGTATGCACCTCGGCCTAAGACAAAAAAATAATTGATAACAAAATATTTACATCATATGACAGCCGGAATTATGTTTAGTACAAAATTGGTAGCATCCGAGTAGGATATAAATGCCATAATATAACAGGATAGATTGACTGGTGTCGTTGTCTACCAGTAAAAGACTCAGAATAGTACACCAGAAGTCATTTAGTTAGATGCCCACTCAAGACAACTATGAGCCCACATTTAATTTTGTTGTCTAGGTGTTACAAACATATCAATGTAAGTATTATATAATAATGTATATGTTTACAAGCTGCTGGTAACCAATGAACAAGTTTGAATAAACAAAAATTATAAAAAAAGTTTTAGTTATCCTATTGATATAGAGACCAAATGTCTGCCAAACCTCAGTCCAACACCTTCGGTGAAAGCGGGTGAAATATTGATTGCAAAAAGCCAGGACACATATACAGGTGAATAAGAGAATTAAAAAAAGATGGTCACCTCGTCAGCGAGCGGCGGGTCGACAACCGGGAAGCCGTTGTAGGAGACGATCTTGAGGATCTCGACGATGTGGCCGACGTTCTCGACGGTGCGCAGCGCGAACACTGGGTGCGACATCACCTCGGACGCGTAGATGTTGTGCGTGAGCGGTGGCGGCTCCCACGGCAGCAGCGGCACGCCCGCCAGCTGGATCAAGATGTCGTAGATGCCCTGCCGACCGTACACGCGTGTACATTCACTGCCCAAGCTCGGATAAATCATTGTTGCTATTGAAGACAAATGCTGCGTCGCCGTTTCTGATGGTGTCACACGTGTAAAATATATGAAAATTGTCACTATCAATATACTAGCACAAGAACATTGTTGATCTATACTAAAAGGCAATATTAATAAGAATAAAAATAGTATAAGACACAAGTGACTACATACGAAAACTGAAACGCAACTACTTATTAAATGAAACAGAAAGAAAGAAAGAAAGAAAGATAGAAATTCCGAAGATCGTGGGTTCGATTCCCACCCAGAACAAAGATTTGTTTAATAAGCACATTTGTTTGTTCTGTGTCGATCAGATAGGCGTATATGTATGTGAAATTGTACCAATTATTATTATGACGATGGGGCGGAGTACCTCGTTGAAGAAGTCGCCGGTCCACTTGGCGACGACCAACGTGACGATGACGGGCAGCGCGTTGGAGATCTGGCCGGTGGTCTCGATGATGATGACGGTGAGCGAGATGGTCATGCGCACCACGCCGCCCAGCTGCGCCGCCGCGCCCACCAGCGCGTACTTCGCCGGGTTTATCGACTGTGGGGCAGTTTGTTTAGTACAACAACGACATGCCATCACGCCAGGTCCTAACGAGGTAGGTAGAAAGCGCTGAGAGCTAAATATCTCTGTACTTACAAACCTGACATGATTTTACATTCATCACACTTCACATGCACGTCGGTTTCGGAGACTATTGACTCCATCAGCCAGTGTCTGTCTTATTATCGAGTAAGGACAGTCTCGGTCTCCTGACACCTACATCCATTAACACTCATATTTTCATCATTATATTTTCATCGTCATATTTTCATCATGCATTCTTGCGACATGCCTGAACTGACTATCAAAGCATTCCGTTTATCATTGCTACAATCTTATCAAAATCATTCGTGAAAAAATACGCAGCGGAAGCTTCCTTACCATTTCGCGTTCAAAGTTCGAGGCTAGCAACGCTGTTTCGAAACCGGTTTATACCACATTCAACTTCGAGATCATTGAGACGAATGATTGACTGGCCTCGCGGTCGAGTGGTTAGAGACCCTGACTGCAAAACCGGAGGACGTGGGTTCGATTTTCAGACAGAACAAACATTTGTGCGTGCAGCACATTTAAATGTAATACACAATAATAGCTGGGGACAATTCTATACGCGGCTATCTGATTCCAAATTAGGCAATTGAATACCTATGATATGGTAACCGAACAGCTGATAAACATACCTATATACATACAATATAATACTTATATAGATATTTTTATTACACTCAGATACAATAAACAAATGTGCTGCACAAACTGTTTGTCCTGGGTGGGAATCGAACCCACGACCTCTGGTTTTGCAGTCCGGGTCACTACTTAGCTGACCAGTCGTACTTAGCTGACCCTTGTTTCAGACTATGAATTTCACGTTGGAAGAGTCCCCGCTTGCTAGGACAGACCTCACCAAGGACAAGATGGAGAAATGGTCTGCGGCCTTCGCCCGCGGAGAGAAGACGGACATAGACGTGTATGGAAAGCCAACGGAGAATCAGTTGAAGGAGTTGGAGAATGTCAGGAACCTGAGCAAGGAACTGCAGGACAATCTACACGTAAGAATTTTTTTTCCAACCTTCTATTGGTCCACTTATGGACCGGGGCTCCTCCCATAGTGAGAGGGCTTTCGGCTACATCTGGCACGGGCCAAGTGCGGATTGGTAGACTTCACACATATCAGAAAATAATGCTTTATGACATCTCTAAGGTTTCCTCACGATTTTCTTCATGATTGTAGCGAGTCTTTCTAGAGTTGTTCTTCTTTCTGTCTTCTTTTCTTCTCAGGAGTTGGAGACTGCCGTGAGGATCCCCGAAGTGGATAACCAAGCGATGAGTCCGACTGTTCCTATCCTGGATTATTCTGAAGAGCACGAATTCATGTCGGAATCCCAAACCCAGGGTTACTATGCCGAAGAAGACGTGATGGACGCGAAGGAGGAAGAGAAGAAGAGACTGATGAAGGGTAAAGGGCCCAGGACTGAGATTCAGGAGTTTTATCGGGATCAGAGTGTTTTTTTGACTGGGGGCACGGGATTTTTGGGGAAAGGTAAGTCGCTTAGGTGTTGGTTTGGTAATAAAGCCCATTACGATTTTAAAAAGATAAAAAAAACTGATAATATACAAATGTCCTGTTGCGTTAGACATAAAGAACTAAAGAAAATAAAGAAAGAAATAAAATTAATTTCGTTAATATAAGTACTGTACCTATATGACCTAAGCTAAATAAAAAAACTAGTAATTCTTATGATAAAATTTAAAAAAATATATTTATTCATAACAAGTTAACGACTATTAATGAAGTCGCATTTACCATAAATGGCAAATTACAGCCATCATTTTGCTTTTTTTAGTACTTTTGTTTCTATCAGCGTGTCAAAAAAAAATACAGACGAATTGAATTGAATTTCCTTTTTGAAGTCGGTCAATAAAAGGCTCTTACCGTTCTATAATTAAAAAAAAATTAAACATGAAACAGAAAAAATAACAAGTCTATTCGAGTATATTCTCTTAATTAATTCAACCAAGGTTGTTAAATAATTAGTTTTACATAATATGATTGGTTGTTAAGCATAACGCGTGGTTAATATGCGGATTATTGAGGACCAAACTCCAAGGCATTTGCCACCTTGTAAAGCTTCGCCATTGAAGTTTCATCATTTATAAAAAAAAACAATATAGACGAATTGAATACCTCCTCCTTTTTGAAGTCGGTCAAAAACTGTCTAGTATTCCCGGATTTGACAGTCTAAAGATAGTCCACGTTAAATCATGCAATTTTTGAACCCCTAACTTTATTTAAATTATTCAGTTAGATACTTATTAATATTTATATCGCTTCAAACTCGGCGGATTTTCAAAATGTTCAACTCTGATTTTACACCCTTGAGGGTTGGTTTTTCAAAAACAGCAAATTAAGGACTGCAACATGGTTAATCTTATTCAAGCACTGTTTTGTAAATATTCAAGCACTGTTTTGAGTTTTAGGCCCACGTTTACCACGCTAGTTAAAGCAGTTTGGCAGACTTACCACGTTAGAAACATTGTAAATTTTTATAACCTTTAGTTATGACCTGCAGTCATCCAATAAGTAAATTACTATACCAATAGCTATTGTCGATACAACTGGTAGCCCTAAAGGGGCACGAGGCAGCCATTTTATAAATATTCAGAACGGTATTTTACACTGTATTTAATTAAAACATTCAAGGGAAGTGAACGATTGACATTTTGACATTTATTTGCTATTGAAATAGGGTTTCGATTGTTGCCTATATACGTAAATGAATTACATTAATAATTATTTCCCGATCAAACGACGGTAATGGACAAAGCATGATTTTTTTGGAGTTTACTCCTTAAAAGTTGAATTTATAATATATATAAGGTTCCTTATACAAAAATATATGAGGAGTAAAATTTGACAAAGCGTTAAATGAAAAGCGTTAAGTTTAACCGCGCAACGTCACATTTTTTCATATTTTTCAGTTGCAGCTAACTCGACATATAAAATAATATAACTCGAAAGCCTATTAATGAATTAAACCGTAAATATTTTCGAACTTTAAACGAAAATCGGAGTCCGAATTGAATTAGTCATCTTGGTGTTACTACATATAATGCATGGTTTTTATTTCCCGCGTATTTTTGTGTCAGCCATCTTGTTTTGGTGCATTTTTACAAGCTTCTATTTAACTTGCGTTGTTAGTTCCACTTCTATACATTCTATATACATTGAGTAATATAATAGATTGAAGCGTGTGATATTTTTATTTATGATTAAATTTAAAGGTTATTTTCTCTGTTCAGAAAAAGTACTCGTAAATGAAAGCTTGTTCTTAAAAATGTTTTTTACTGTACTTTTTTATTGCTGTGTTTTGAATTGCGGTGTTTAGTATCTTTTTTGTACTTGTTTGATTCAAACACCTAAAAGCGTGTATTTTTGATTGTTTTGTTTTATTATATAAAGGTAAGTAATTGCATGTTATTCTATATTGCTCGCGCCTGAATGTGTGCCTTTGTATTCGTTGTGTGTGATCCATTATCTCGTAATGTTTTCGTGTTTTTCACGAGCGTTTTTGCATGATTTGCTTTAATTGAGTAAGTATATAGCATAGATGATACAATTGTCGCTTTCTATACTTAAAGTATATTAAATATTATTATTTATTATTATTTCCTTATTCTTTTAATATGGATTGTTGCTATCACGAAATATAACCTTTTTTTTCTGCGTATATCTTTTAATATCAAAGAGACTACGGTTACGGTAACGATATAAATACGAGCAGAACTGCGGGCTTTACAGATTACATTATTACAGATGTACAATTGATACACAACTAATTACTTACTAACGGCCCGCTCCGGCTTCGCACGGTAGTACATCACAGCTCTATTGTCAATAATTTCCGTAGCGTACGCGATGTAACGATTTTTTTTGTATTTTTTTCACTCGGGTTATATTATCGAAATTTTCATACGGATCCCTAACTTCTTTGAAATTATTCTATGGCCTATGCACATCGGGGATAATGTAGGATTCTAATGGTGAAAGAATTTTTCAAATCGCTCCAGTAGTTTCAAAGCTTATTGAATGTAAACAAACAATCAAATTTTTTCTCTTCACAATATTAGTTTAGATATACTGATATATATTATACTTACATATTATATATATACTTATTATATTATACCCATACCCAGTATAGAGATACCAGAGCGGAATAAATGTCTGTGTGCAGATCTACATGGCTAACGAAAATCAGTGCAATTATCTTTAAAAGCCTGTGATTTATTTTGAGCCCCATTGCATTTTTATTTCGTATTGTCTCTGGGTATTTTAGGTTTTAGCTTTGTATAATAATATGCAACTACAATATTTTTTTTAAAATTCGTAATGTTATTACCGTTAATATGCGTATTAATATTGTGACTATCTATTATTTATTAGCTATAGTACTAAAAGTTATATATATACATATATATATATATAATCACAAGTCACTGTAATTAAATCATTTCATTAAGTAATGTCGAAAGATTTTTCCATTGGTTTTATCCATGCGCTCTGCCGTACAGATGCAAAAACAATATTTTTTTTTCTTTTACAATTAAATGAGGATGGCGATGAATTAAAGGTCTATACAGCTTTAACGATTGATTGAAAAA